>JANEYF010005510.1:0-22584 GCA_029963845.1 Rhamnusium bicolor
TTATGCACTATACGATTTATTATATCAAGATGTACTTATCCTCAAAAAATAATTCCCAAGTTTGTAAACACCCTGTATATATATATATATATATATAACATATATATATATATATATATATATATACACATATATATGTATATATATATATATATATTAAATTCATTTTCCGGGTATACTCCGCGTAGGTGATAGGCCTTGAGAGGGACCGTGGTTGTCTGAACGACGTTTCGGCAGAATCTCATCTGCCATCTTCAGGTTCTAACCGTTAACTGCTTACTGCGGCTTCTGGTTACTTTCGAACTGGTTACTCGAACAGTTCGAGTAACCAGAAGCCGCAGGTAACAGTTAACGGTTAGAACCTGAAGATGGCAGATGAGATTCTGCCAGAAAACGTCGTTCAGACAACCACGGTCCCCTCTCGGGGCCTATCACCTACGCGGGAGTATACCCGGAAAACGAATTTAACATTCACCACCCACGAAAACCTGAAAAACAACATATATATATATATATATATATATATATATATATATATATATACATATATATACATATATATATATATATATATATATATATATATATATATATATATATATATATATATATATATATATATATATATATATATATATATATACATATATATATATATACATATACAGGGTGAGTCACCAAGGGCGCCTCGGTCGATATCTCCATTAATATTTATGATACAGAAAAAAGTTTCAAATAAAAGTTATAGGAGACTAACAGTACCATATCCTAAAATTATTTCAAATCACACAGGGTGTTTGATATTAGAGTGGCTTATCAAAAGTTTGTTTTTTAAATGGGACACCGTATATATTTTTGCAAATTATTATTCTTTCTCTAATTGCCTTTTCGAATATCTCATGTTTTTGAAATTCCTTTGCGGCGTTGTCGAATTATTCAACTTTTTTCAAAAAAATTTTCATTTGAAGACCTCACTAATAAATTCTGCATGAGCGGTATTTTCACAGATTAAGCAAACTTCTTTTTGTTAAATGTTAAGCAATGCCATGGCCTAGCATCCAGATATTTTAAAGTTGAAATTATTTGTACAGGGTGTTTATTACGATGATACAAAAATGGCCAACTTTAATCTATCATAACTTCATTTTTTTAAATGGAACACCCCGTATATTTTCACATATTTGGATAGAGTTTTTGTCGCTCTATAATTTTTTGTTAACCTATAGTTATACCTAAAACCAACGGTTTCCAGTGAAACTGTATTCTAATAAAAACATCAGGTAATTTCTAGAAATTCGGATATCATAGGAGGCATTGGCACATGTTTTTTTTTGTTTTTGCAAGAAGGAACTACGAACATGAAACAATTTATTTATGACAAAACGGTAAATACAATTTTTTTAGTTGTATCTAGTTCATATTGTTCAATGTGTCCTCCATTTTCTTGCACGCACAATCTTAGACGACTCAAAAAGATTGGCTAACATTTCTTAATTTCTGAACATAAACGGTCTCTTTTACATAACCCCACATAAAATAATCTAAATTTGTTAGGTCAGGTGACCTAGGTGGTCAACAAATTTACCACCTCTACCAATCAATCCACATCTGGATATTCATTATTCAAATAGTTGCGTACTTGGGCACTGTAGTGGGTTGGCGCCCGTCCACACGCTGTAGCCAAAACCCTCGTATTGTAGTTAATGGTAAATTTTCCAACAAATCTGGTAGACTATTTCTTAAAATGTGTAGATATGTTTCTCCATTTATTCTGTCTTCAAAAAAATATGGCCCAATTACATATCCTCCTATAATTCCACCCCAAACGTTTAATGACCACCTATGTTGATGGTCAATACTCCGTCTGAAATGGGGAATTTTCTGTAGAATAATAGTGCAGATTGTGCCTATTAACACTTCCCATGTTATGGAACGTAGCCTCGTCGGAAAACAACACGTATTCCGAAAAAAATCCGGTTGTTCTCGCACTTTCTGAATTGCCCATTCACAAAATTCTCGTCTCTTAATAAAATCATTAGCTCCTAGTTTTTGCAATAATTGGATATGATAAGGGTGAAACTTATTTTCTATTATAATCCTTGCAATACTGGACTGACTAATATCCAATTCCCTACTTAAAATTCTTGAACTTACATGTGGATTTTCTACGAGGCTTAGCACAACAGATAATGTGTTTTCTTCATTTACGACTGGTGTAATTCGCTTCGGCTTCTTAAACATAACTTTTCCGCTTTCATCGAATTTAGTTTTTAATTTTGTAAAAGCACGACAATTCGGATGTCTTTGGTCTGGATATGTTTGACCATACAATCTAGAGGCCAATAATTAATTACTATAACTCTCCCCGATACAGTAAATCATATTAATTCTTTCTTGCTTAGAAAAATTCATTTTAAATACTTATTTAAGTAGAAATTAACGTAACAATAAAGTGTGCAAATTAAAAGCGTTTCAAATTTGTTTCAAACAAATGTCAGTGATAAATGCCATCTAGATATTTGGAAAATTCAAACAGATCAAGTATTTAAATGTAGAATAATAAGACAACTTTATTTTCATTTATAAAAGATGAAACTTATATTAATTGAAACAATAATGCTCATAGTTGTTTCTTGCAAAAACAAAAAAAACATGTGCCAATGCCTCCTATGATATCCGAATTTCTAGAAATTACCTGATGTTTTTATTAGAATGCAGTTTCACTAGAAACCGTTGGTTTTAGGTATAACTGTAGGTTAATAAAAATTGTAGAGCGACAAAAAACTCTATCCAAATATGTAAAAATATACAGGGTGTTCCATTTAAAAAATGAAGTTATGATAGATTGAAGTTAGCCATTTTTGTATCATCGTAATAAACACCCTGTACAAGTAATTTCAACTTTAAAATATCTGGAGGTTAGGCCATGGCATTGCTTAACATTTAACAAAAAAAATTTGCTTAATCTGTGAAAATACCGCTCGTGCAAAATTTATTAGTGAGGTCTGCAAACGACAATTTTTTTGAAAAAAGTTGAATAATTCGACAACGCCGCAACGGAATTTCAAAAACATAACATATTCGAAAAGGCAATTAAAGAAAGAATAAGAATTTGCAAAAATATATAGGGTGTCCCATTTAAAAAAACATACTTTTGATATGCCACTCTAACATCAAACATCCTGTGTGATTAGAAATAATTTTAGGATATGGTACTCTTGGTCTCCTACAACTTTTATTTGAAGCTTTTTCCTGTATAATAAATATTAAAGGAGATATCGGAGGCGCCCTTGGTGACTCACCCTGTATATATATACATATATATATATATATATATATATATATATATATATATATATATATATATATATATATATATATATATATATATATATATATATATATATATATATATATATATATATATATATATATATATATATATATATATATATATATATATATATATATATATATATATATATATATATATATATATATATATATATATATATATATATATATATATACACACACACACACAAAACCGGTATACTCAAATAAACAATATGTTAAAAACTTTGGATTTTATGAATGTAAGACAAAGAATTTTATCAGGAACACTATAATTTGTTTACAAAATACAAAATTCTGTTTCATCGAGTTATTTACACTGTAACGATAGATTTTAGTTAAACAGTTTTATATAATTAATCAACATTTAATTGATTAATAATTAATAGGAGCTAGACATGTATAATGTAGAATTAGTTTCTTTGGAAGGACAGGTCGCCTTAACTACTCCAAATAAATAATTAGGTATCTATAAACATTTTGCTATTTTGTTTGTATTTACGTGCCGTAGTTACTTTGTTTATATTTGTGGGCACAAACTTAGCAACCATTTAGTATAAAATGGGATGCAGACGCTGAAAAAAGCAGATTAATTCCTGAGCCCGTCTGGGATTGATCTCAAATATAACTTAGGTTATAAATAAATGTCAGTAGAATATTTGACTGATACTTTCTACATCTCAATATAGAGTTACTCCTAAATTGAGAGACATAATTAACTAAGTATTTGAGTCTGTCCAAATACTAGTTTCTTAACAGATAGAGTTTATTCTGATCTGTGTAATCATAAATTAAAAGACAACCATTATTTTATACTGGAAGTTATCTTCATTAATCCAAGCGCATTGCGTCACTTTGACAGTGAGAGACGTCAAGTATAAGTTGAACTCAGTCGGCAGAATTTTACCTAGCTGTCACTTTGACAGTGACAGATGTCAAGTGTCATTTGAAGCCAGCCTTAATAATTTTTATTAACTTGTCACTTTGACAGTGACAATTGTCAAGTATAGTTTGTTCTTTTGTCAATCGAAATTAATTTTGCTAATCTGCACTCTTTACCTTTACTCTCAAATTATCTCCTCCTATTACGTCAATATTAGTTAAATGAATTTAGTGTTCTATTGTATTTACTGTTAATCCTACAAGTGGAATGTTTGTGTTATTACATCGTTGAATAAACCATGTTCAGTTGAAGTTTAGGATCTTTAATTTCTTAATGAACCCTGGAGTAATTATTTCTCCACTGTAGTTACACCGAGTACAATAGGCTGTTGGTTCTCCAACGACAGAAAAACTATTGTCCATTTTGTAAACTAGGCACATCGTTCATTACAATATAACAAAGTAATGTATGTAGGATATACACGATTATAATACCCGGTGAAAGAATGATTTGTACATAGAAAAGCATTATTCATTGACAGCTAGCAAATCAGTGTTTTGTAAAGGTTTTATGAAATATAACAATTTACCTGATAAAATAAAAAATTGTAGTGAATCATTTAAACAGTTTACGCACCTATGTGCTATTTTTATAAGAAAATTAGCTACATAAAATTAAAATTAATGTCGAATAATTGTTTCATTCATGTCATAAAACTGCATTTTCTATATTATTATACTCTATTCACTTAAATTTTGCAGTGTTTGGTTGGACTAAAGTAAGTAAAACGTCCAACTACGACCGATGCTTATGCAATAAAATAAACATGAAAAAAGAACTGCTATAGGAACATTGCACTTGTGTACATCTGCCTGCCGTCTGCACCAAGAATTAGGGCGCATTTTGTTCTCTATCCTGGCTAACGCTGCAAAGTTGAAGGGAACAGTATAGTTAAGTAATATGTACCTTGTTTAGATTTTAATTTTCAAATATAATTAAAAACAAATCCAATCATATTAAATTTCTAATTTCTAACAAATTGTGTAAATGTATAACTTTCTGCTAAATAAAGTTATTATTTAAAATTTATACATATTAAAAACTTGAGTATCTGTATGAATATTTAAGATTTGATATTCCCCAACATACTACAAAAAATTTTAAGTCTTGTTTTGCTTATCAATCAGTAAAATTATTAAACACTGATCATAACTACTTTAATATGAAAGAATGTCTCTAGGAACATTTAGAAGAACTTATAGAGAATATGTGTTGAATTTACAGAATATGTCATAAATCTGTGTAACATGTAATTTTTAATTTGTATTACAATAGCGAGTATGTATTTTCTTTTCTTTTCATATACTTTTTAGTAGATATTAGTTTTATAGTTTAAGCAGGTGGCATGGAAGAATGCTCATAGGAATGTCACCTTTTGTGTGTATAATTGCACAGTAAATATTCTTCTATTCTATTATAGAATAGGGGTTTCTAAACGTTCTGCCGAAAGTTTTTCCTGTTCAGTAGCACTGCTTCAGACGTTCTGATATTCAGTTGATTTGGCTGAAGCTCAGTAACTGACTTATATCTCACCTCGCCTGTTGTCAAATGCGAAACCGAGTTCATCTGCGGCTCTTTTTGCTACCTTGAACAATCCTGCTCCCACTCCTACAGTTTTAGCTGCTGAGAATGTTATAAGCCATACTAAGTATTACTTTGCCATGCGTACACTTCAAGCCTCAGAATCTTCGGCCCCGTTGGACGTGGGAGGTACACACGAGGAACGGAAGATCTAGGATGAATACTTTTGTGAATATTCATCATCTTGCGAGTATCTCTGTCTAATTAGCACAGCTCATCTACAGTCCACTTCACTACTCTACTTACCGCGGTGAGAATCCTTTATTTGATTTATATCCTGGATGTGCCTTTGTTCACACCCAGATATGTATAGGTCTCTCCAGTATCCAGATGTCTTAGGATGCTTCCATCTGAGAGCTGCGCATCATCTGAGAATTCCCCGCCTCTCTTGGGGTAGACGAATGCGCAATTGTCCAACCTGAACTCCATACCTATTGCCCACGTGTATTCTTCGACTACCCTAAGAGCGTTTTGTAGTTCGCGCTCTCCGGAGGCATAAAGTTTAAGGTCATCCATATAAAATAGATGGGTGACATTATTCCTCCGGTCGCTGGGTGGTCCAAATTGATATCCGCGGGTTTGGCGTAGCCCAACTGACAACGGCAGCAGTGAGATGCAGAAGAGGAGAGGACTCAGGGAGTCACCCTGAAAAATTCCTCTTCTAAATGCCACCTGCTTTGTCGCGACGTTATGGTGATGTCATGGTGAAGCGAGGCTTCCAGAGTGGCAGCAGCTGTTTTATGCATCTCACTAGTGGAGCTGGTACCGCAAGACATTCCAGCAAGTGCAACAATAGCTCGTGCGATGTTGGGTCAAATGCCTTGCAGTAATCAATCCCGACCATCAATAGATTCCGCTTGTATTACACAGAATCCTGTGTAATACAGCGGTCTATCAGCAGGCTGTCCTTACAACCTGCCATGCCTTTCATAACACCACGCTATTCGTGTCCGATTATTTATTATTATTGTTATTATTTGATATATGGTATTTATAATTTAGTCGAAGTGCTTTTGACGAGTATTTGATATTTGACTTACTTACTTTGCTTTACATTACTTAGGATTTAAAGTAGCAAATACTTTACCAGGTAATTTCATTGGGTACTTTGAACAGCTCGGCTAACAGATTATAAATGCTCCATTTTAATAAATTCACATTTACAAATAAAAATGTGAAATCACTATTTTATTTGAAAACTTTGTTACAAACAACCACTGGATTAAAACATATGTCGTAATAAATATGAGACAGAAAAAATAATCAGCCCTTTAAATCAGAGTCGTGTTTAAAAAAAACAACTGAAATATTATTACTGCATTATAAAAAGTATGGTGTAACATTCCTACTGGGGATAACTCTTTCAGAATCAGGAACAGCATGAAAAAGTTTAGCTTCAATTTTATCTGTAGAACTGAATTCTAAAATACTTGCAATATTCCCACACCTGTAGCAGTAATTTGGTGCAGACCAAACAGTGACTAGCTTGTCATCAAACATATACTTGTAACCTAAAACATAAAAAGCCAATTAATGCAAAAATTTCAAATAGTTAATAAAGTAATTTAATAGTTACAGTAATAACAATTATTTTATAACCCCTTCTGTGTGCTAGAGATGATAAATTACTTTTAATCGTCGTTGTTAAGACGAAAAGGCGTATATCACTTTTTGTAACTTTACAGTACAGTGATTTTAAGAAAAAACAGTGGTATTATTTGCTCGATAAACAGAAAACAGTTGATTACTCTTACATTATCTTTTACAATTTGTTATGAATTGGATATAGGAAACAACCCAAGCTTTTAAAATTTTTTTGTTTCGTAATTACTATAAATTTTTAATGTTAATTTGAGATACGTCTCTTCATCATGATAATAATAAATGGAAGGCCTCTTTATAGATCAGATCTTGCGAATGTGTTTTCTGACATATCACTCTGTATCTTGGGAATTTATTAGTTTATCGACCTAAATTTTTTTGTTTCGTAGGAGAATTATAAGCGTTTATTACGATGTCCTCTTTATTGAAAGAAGAATGTTTTTATTTAAAAAAAAGTAACAAAAAAATTTATATTTTCATGTTCTGAAATTTTCACTAAGTAACAAACTTTTTTTATTTATGGGAAGTTTTCATACACCTGTTGCAGATGATGAAATGTAGACAAAATATTGAAGAAGTTTTTGAAATACAAAAAAGGCATAACGTGCGTCGGCTTTAACGGTTTGAATTTTTTTCCGAAGTGCAGCGTAATGGTTCACGCACTATGTAATTCCTCCAAGACTATGATATCGATAAGCAGTTCGCGCCTTTTACTCCTTTGGCTTGTGTACCCGTGCTAGTAAATTTAGTAATTTGTTTTCAGTCACAGCTCCTTATTAGTGGTAGTCTACTTGTATTAACCCAAAAAATGAAGTGTCTTATTTATGAAAAAATTATAACACATTATGATAAACAAGTATTGCAAAATCCAAGAAAACAAGGACTGTTAACAATAATTAAACGTGCAGTAGGAAAAGACTAGACATGGTAGCAAAATGAATATTATCAATCAATCAATCAAAATATACTTTATTGTCTAGAAGAATACAGATTTTTGTTGACTAAGCGAAATAAATGTGATTATACTTTTTGTAACGATTATAAATGATAGAATCCTTAACAAGTATGATTCTTGGAATTGGTAGCTAATAAGTCAAAAGCCTGCCGGGTAAACTAAAAGTAGTATCATGCATTGTATCGTAAGGTGTACGCTAGCGAACAAATTATTAGGAACAAAAATCTTAATATAAACAACAATGAAAGTGATTTGCTTGCATTAAAAAATTAATTTGTCAAAAACTGTAGCCTATACATCGTTTATTCTTTAACCTTTTCAAAGTTTTGGCTCTACTTCATACTAAGTATGTCAGAAAAACTAAAAATGAAGACGTTTGCCACTTAATGAAAATGTTACTGACAAAATATGAAACGCTGAATTTGGCATTTTTTTTAAATAAAATATGCAATTTTCGAAACTAAATTACGCTGTAAGCACCACTGTACTGAAATATCTTAAGTAATTCTCTAGATATTGCGTTGGGGACCATAAAATGTAGCTTTCTGGGAAAATCGTTATTTATTTATCAATAAAAAAATAAGAACCAAAGAAAAATGTCGTAATTTGCCATTTCTATAAACAAATGATATACTTAACAACAATATATTAGCCTCGTGGTTCTAATCCGAAAAAAGTTTTTGAATAAATTTGAGCTGATTTTCGCTCCAAGTCGAGACTTGCCTGATCTGATATACCCCCTTCTAATTAGCTAAGTTATGTGCATAATTATATTACGACAAAAGGGCGTATCTCGAAATACGATTCTTTCTTTAAATATACCGGGTGTCACGAATTGCGCTCGCCCCGATATCTCCTAAAATATTTGGAATAGAAAATTGAAATTTCGAGGGCTTATTATACGACTAAAATGCCATCTTTTCAATAAAAAATCAAGTTTGGTGCACATCCGGTTTGACCAGAAATGCCCACAACTTTCGATTTTTAAATGAAACACCCTATATATTTTTACATTTTTGGAATCTAGAGGAAATTTTGAATACAATACATCCATTTTGGTCACTTTTTTGATAAACATTAAAAATTTTATTAAAAAAATCTATTTCTGAATCCAGAGTGCTGTGGTGCCCAAAATATATTTTAGTTTGTGTGCTACGTTACTATAAAAATAAAAAGAGCAATATGATTGCATTACTTAATTGTCTAGAGGCGTTTAAAATTTTTGAATGTGATTTTTACCCACTAACTCGGTTTGTTTAAATGGGAAGTTAATCGTCCACCAACATTTTTTAAATACCCCATTTTCATACGAATCTAATGATACCAAAATTTTGAAAATCCGCTCAGAAATATTTGAGATTTCAGCCAAAATACAATGCAACCAAGCTTTTAGAAACATGCGGCTAATAGATTAGTGGGCTTTGGAAACTAAAATGACACAGCTGATATTGTTTTATTACATTCAATGGCTACTATGATTTTTCCAATGTTATTAGGTTACCAGATTTTAAACAGAAATGTGTCATTTTAGTTTCCAAAGCACACTAATCTATTAGCCGCATGTTTCTAAAAGCTTGGTTGCATTGTATTTTGGCTGAAATCTCAAATATTTCTGAGCGGATTTTCAAAATTTTGGTATCATTAGATTCGTATGAAAATGGGGTATTTAAAAATGTTGGTGGACGATTAACTTCCCATTTAAAAAACCGAGTTGAGTGGGTAAAAAATCACATTTAAAAATTTTAAACGGCTCTAGACAATTAAGTAATGCAATCATATTGCTCTTTTTTATTTTTATAGTAACGTAGCACACAAACTAAAATATATTTTGGGCACCACAGCACTCTGGATTCAGAAATAGATTTTTTAATAAAATTTTTAATGTTTATCAAAAAGTGACCAAAATGGATGTATTGTATTCAAAATTTCCTCTAGATTCCAAAAATGTAAAAATATATAGGGTGTTTCATTTAAAAATCGAAAGTTGTGGGCATTTCCGGTCAAACCGGATGTGCACCAAACTTGATTTTTTATTGAAAAGATGGCTTTTTGGTCGTATAATAAGCCCTCGAAATTTCAATTTTCTATTCCAAATATTTTAGGAGATATCGGGGCGAGCGCAATTCGTGACTCACCCGGTATAGGTCCAATAATTAACATTTCTGTCGTCGTGGTCAGAGAACAAGGTCATCCCATGAGATGTTGGATACTGACACGGTTAGATTTCGGCGGCTCAGCTAGGCGACAGAGGGATTGGGGGATTGACTGTTCGACAACGCTACGTGACAGATATATAGTAATAATATAAGTTATAATATCGTACTTCAATATATATACAGGGTGAGCCACGGTGGGTGGAGTATTAGAAGTATATGGAGAATGGATCCACCGATTGCTTTGAAATTTTGGTTACCCAGATAATCGAGTATGATCTCTCCAACTAAAATATTTTCGAAAGTGCCGTGTTGCCACTTATACGTAAAACTGGCAACATCTTCGTTATTTTAAATGGAATACCCTGTATATTTTTACGTTTTTTGGATCGTCGTCTGTTTCTGAGTAACTTTTATTAATATTTCCCTATACCTATCTTAAGCCGTTTTCGAGATAATAATTCTTTTCTGAATTTATTGCCAACAATTTGACTTTCAGTAAATCGTGTTTTCTCCTACCTACGCAGCAATTAAAAGATAATTTTTTAGTTGCGGCTAGGCAAGGCCTGGGGGCATCTCCTCCATTAATCAAATGTTTCAAATATCATACAGGGTGAGTTAGAGAACGATTTCAGTAAGTGACTTAGAAAAATGCACGAAAGTCAATTTTTTTAAATGGAATGCCCTGTATATTATTACTGATTCGGAAAGGCGATACATTTACCTCTTTAAAAAGGTAATATAATCTATACCTAATGCACACAGTTTTCGATTTATGGGAACTTTTCTGTAACCTTACGAAGAATATTAGTCTTCTGGTATATCATAACCGGTGGGCCATGAAATTTTTGTTTTGTCATTTTGTAATGGCAACAGATGTTATTTTTCTAAATAAATTTGACGTTAGTGATATTTGCACCTAATTTGAATAGCTATGTAGCACAAATATGGCAGAAAATAATTATACAAACACGGTTTTAATTGATTTGTTTATTATCCATGGAGAGTGCAATAAAATTATCAGCAGAACTTCAGCAGAAGATTTAATGAGAAATATCCGAATTTGCCGCAGATGAACAACAGAAAGTTTTTACGAATTCAGAGGAATTTTATAAATTTTGGTTCGTCATTAAGAGAAGCAAGAAATTTACCTAAACCTGTAACATCTGACGAGGTAAATGAAATCAATGTGCTAGCATATTTTCATGCAAATCCCCAGTATTCCATACGTTGTGCTGAGCATTGCCATATTCATCCATTCGAAGAATACTAGCAAACCATAAAATGCATAATTACAAATTTACAAGAGTCCAATTTCTCATGCCTCAGGATTATCTACAGAGAATAGAATTTTATAAAATGTTACTTGTACGTATGCAAGAGAACTCCAATTTTTTAAAGAAAATTATATGGACTGATGAATCAAAATTTTCTAGGGAAGGGATTTGTAACACACGAAATTGGCACCATTGGGCCACAGACAACCCCACGTTACTAGAGAGGCTGGCTTTCAAGTCAAATTTAGTTTCAATGTGTTTTGTATGTTAATGGATGACAAAATAAAATATTACATATACGACGAAAAATTGAATTCCAGAAAATATTTAGATATAATTAGAACAATTGTGGAAGACTTCCTTGATATTACGTCAATTGAAAAATATATAACTTGTTGGTATCAACTCGACGGGGCTCCTGCACATTGTACACACGAAATTAGTATGGAGTTGGACCGCTTTTTCGATGATCGTTGGATTAAACGTTTGGGACCGTGGAATTGGCCTCCGAGGTCCCCTGACCTTACCCCGTTAGATTTTTATCTTTATGGTACTCTTTAAGATAGAGTTTATAAAACTCCAGTCCACAACAGGGAAGAATTAGAACGTCGAGTGATTCAAGAGATTGAAAACTTGGACCCCGCTGAAATAAGAGCTGCTACAACAAACGTCGTCCATCGTCGTATACAAAAGTGTCTGGAAGTTAACGGTCTACATTTCGAAGAATTATAACAATATTTTTAAGATTTTTATATTTATTACTGTTATTGGTATTATTTGTTATTGTTACTTAGACTTTGTTACTGTTGTTGCTGCTTAGTTATTATTTTTTCCTAATACTGACACTGTTATTGTTCTCTTAATGATGAACCAAAATTTATAAAATTCCTCTGATCTGCGACAAATTCGGATATTTCTTTACAAGTTCTGCTGATAATCTTATTGCACTGTCCATGGATAATAAACAAATCAATTAAAACCGTGTTTGTATAATTATTTTCTGCCATATTTGTGCTACATAGCTATTCAAATTAGGTGCAAATATCACTAACGTCAAATTTATTTAGAAAAATAACATCTGTTGTCATTACAAAATGACAAAACAAAAATTTCATGGCCCACCCGTTATGATATACCAGAAGACTAATATTCTTGGTAAAGTTACAGAAAAGTGCACATAAATCGAAAACGGTGTGCATTAGGTATAGAGCATACCTTTTTAAAGAGGTAATATGTCGCCTTTCCGAATCAGTAATAATATATAGGGCATTCCATTTAAAAAAATTGACTTTCGTGCATTTTTCTAAGTCATTTGTAGAAAGCGTTCTCTAACTCACCCTGTATGATATTCGAAACATTTGATTAATGGAGGAGATGCCCCCAGGCCTTGCCTAGCCGCTACTAAAAAATTATCTTTTAATTGCTGCGTAGGTAGGAGAAAACACGATTTACTGAAAGTCAAATTTTTAGCAATAAATTCAGAAAAGAATTATTATCTCGAAAATGGCTTGAGATAGGTATAGGGAAATATTAATAAAAGTTACTCAGAAAGAGACGACGATCCAAAAAACGCAAAAATATACAGGGTATTTTATTTAAAATAACGAAGATGTTGCCAGTTTTACGTATAAGTGGCAACACCGCACTTTCGAAAATATTTTAGTTGGAGAGATCATACTCGATTATCTTGGTAACCAAAATTTCAAAGCAATCGGTTGATCCGTTCTCCATATACTTCTAATACTCCACCCACCGTGGCTCACCCTGTATACCGGGTGTGATAGGATCATGGTACACCCCCTTTTCTCCTTTAGTTTTGAGGATAATTGATTGAAATTTGGGATATCCTATATACATAATAAGCGGTACTTTTTGACATACAAGTGATTTTTTGTCACTTCCGGTTTCGCCGGATTTCGATTCTTAAATAGAACACCCTGTATGTTATTGCATTTTTTGAATTCTGCATAATTTTCTGAATTCAAGGATACCAAATAAATGACATTCCAAACGTCAACATTTTTTTATAATATAATTTTTAGTTTTCCATTTAAGTGCGCCATGACGATTCCGATTTATTCTAAATGACCCGTGTAATGCTAAAAAAATCTAAATCCTGTCAAAAATACTAAATTACGTGATTTATGAGCAAATACAGTTCAGTAAAATGGTTTTGGGGCCAAACTCAATTTTTTCAAATGGAACCATATTGGTGCCATGGGTACCATTTATTAGTACTGATAATAAAGAATTTATTCATATATCGTATTAAAATGTGCGATAAATACAAACAAAATTGTAGCTAAAAGAAAATAAGAAAATACAATTTTGAAAACAATGAAATATTTAGCTTGTCAAACATTTGTTGGTTTACCGGTGTTTTTATTGTCTTTAAAAACTGTTTAAAATTCTTGTTAATTGTGTTCAAAATGCCGCAAATTTATACAAGAGATGAAAAAGTGGACATGTTTATTATTTATGGGGAATGTAGAAAAAATGCCGTTGCGGCTAGACACCTTTATGCCGAACGATATCCTGATTGACAATGTCCAGCGAGACATTAATCGTCTTGAAAATCAATTCCGAAGTGAGGTCAACAATGATCCCGAACAAAATTTCATTCTTGACGAAGGAATCGAAATTAATCTTGTGGCTCGAGTAGAAATTGATAAGACTGTTTCTTTAAGGCAAATTGGGTTTGAATACCACTATAAATCTATTAAATACCAATTGCAGCAGAACTTGTACGAAAATGATTACGAACGTTGGATTGAATATTGCAATTGGATTTTGCAGAATAACGTGCAGCCAAACAATGATTTTTTGGGAATGATTTTATTTTCGGAAGAGTCTAGGTTTACAAATTTGGGATTATTTAACTGACAAAATACAAAATATTGGTCACAACAAAAGCAAAATTTATTACGGGAGGGTAACTTTCAAGTGCGGTTCAGTTTCAATGTTTGGCTTGGAATAATCGGTAGTAGAATCATTGGTCCAATAATATTTGAAGGACCCCTGACTGGTGCCAGATACTTGAGATTTCTGTAAAATGAAATTGAGGACAGTTTAGCTGAATTGCCTTTCCATTTACGACAAGGAATGTATTTCCAACAAGATGGCGCTCCTCTCCATAATTCAAGGATAGTAATTGATTACCTTCAAGGGAGATTCGGAGAAAACGTAATTTCGACGAATGGTCCTGTGAGGTGGCCTCCAAGGTCACCTGATTTAACACACCTTGATTTCTTTGTTTGGGGTCATTTGAAAAATATTGTCTACGCAACCACCGTTACAACCCGTGAAGACCTGGAGCTACGAGTAAGACGCGCAATTAATAGCATAACGGCCCAGCAATTGGCGAACGTTCAAGAAACAGCTATGCGAGTTCAGAAGTGCATTGACGTTAATGGACAGCATTCTGTACAACTGTTGTAATGTTTTGTGTTCATTTTTTGTATTCCAAAGCCACCTCATGTATAACAAGGTAATTAGAACAAAATTGTATTTTCTTATTTTCTTTTAGCTGTAATTTTATTTGTATTTATCGCACATTTTAATACGACAAATGAATAAATTCCTTTCATTTTGTAGAACTTTATTTGCTCATAAATTACGTAATTTAGTATTTTTTGATGGGATTTCGATTTTTTCTATCATTACACCGGTCATTTAGAATAAATCGGAACCGTCATGGCACACTTAAATGGAAAACTAAAAATTATATTATAAAAAATATTGACGTCTGAAATGAAATTAAAAATCTAAAGTTAGTGTCACTTCCGGCTAAACTGAAAGCGGAAAAAAAATCACTTGTATGTCAAAAAGTGTCGCTTATTATGTATATAGGATATTCCAAATTTCAATCAATTATCTTCAAAACTAAAGGTGAAAAGGGGGTGTACCATGATCCTGTATGTATCGATGTATTACTTATTTACTTTGTTTCTTTGGGGTAGTTCACTCTCACCAACCCTTATAGTTCAGAAGTGGGATGCATAAATAAATATTACTAGGGCAGTAATATAAATACGAAATGTGGAAAATATTTCGTTAGTTATGGAAATTACACGTAGAAGATCGGTGCCCAGGAGTCTCTATCAAGATTAAGAATTGATGAAATAGACGAGCCCAATCTAATATTTTATTCGTTCAGTACTAAACACTGACAACAAACTGCTACTCTACAAGACCATACTATGTAGGGAATGAATACATACAACCCCACATGATGTTATTGTTAACCATGGATACAGTAATTTAGGTGGCGAGTCAGTCTCTAATAGTCAGTTACTCTACTCAAATGTTTTCTGGAAGGAATTGATAGAAATTGTCGAAAACTGTAAAGATGGTAATGTGAGTCACGGATGTCAATAGTAAAAATATTATTAGCATGTTTAATTTAAGTTATTAGCATGTTTTAAGAATTGTTTATTTAGTTGTTGAATAGTTTACTAAGGTGGAAAGATTAATTACGAAATCATTTTGGGCTAAATGATATTGATATTATACAGTTATCAAAGGAAATTATCTTTGCATAAGAAAACTGAATTTTAACGTTTCTAAGAAAATATGTTTGAAACAAATTATCCTAATCAGTGGATACTATTACATGATGTTCTATTGGGATTTTCAGGTTTTAAAAATTAATAAGAGAATAAAAGAATTTATACAGGTCGAAAAGTAGGCAGATGGATTCGTGCAACTGATGTAATTTGACCTAATGTATTTCAGTGGTTATTAAGAGGCAGTATAGGCACTAAGAGATGTGCATATTTTAAATCAATGCTTGTGAAATAGCGGTTTTCAGTGAATAAATCTGAGTACCTGTTGGCCTTAGATTTTCCAAATTGAAATGGTTTGAAAATTAGTTTGTTTTGAATTGTATATGAATTTTATGAATAAGGTTTAATTTGGTTTCTCTGTTTACAAAAAGATGAGAGTAGAAAAGAACAAGTTTCCTTGGGTATGAGTGTAATTTGAAATTGCTCAAGATACTTGGGTATGGTGTAATGTTTAAAATATTTAAAATATTGGAGATTTCAGAAAAGTAAACAAAAAGAAATCATGAACATAAACAAGTATTTAAAATGTAGTGTAGAGGAAAAACAAAATTAATGTTTTAAAGTCTGTTCACTTAAACTTTGCAATGTTGGGTTGGGCTTAGTGAGCCCGATTTACAATGGGCAAAGTAGCGCGTGTATTGTAAATTTCGTATTTCCAGGCGTAATAAATATATCATTGTGGGTTACTTATTTATTACCAGGTGTAAAAAATATGTCAAGGCATTAGACTTAAGATAAATGCCTTTTAGGTTTATTGAATCAGTGGAAAAATATTTATGTACGTAAATTTATTTACAATAACAAGAAATGCCTTTTACTGGCTAGCAGTGGAAAGAAACAAAATAACAAAAATAAAATTGACATATTTTCTTTAAAGTTTTGAATAAGAAACTAAAATGACTGGCTACACGGAAATAAGAACATCCTAATTTAATAAAAAATTTCGATTTAGCTATAAGAAAGCCAAACGCCTTAAAAATGTCCGTTACTTTTTATTTTGTGTACCCATAAGAAATAATGTCAGAAAATAAAACAATTTTAAATTCTACCTGCTTTAGAGCACATAAAAAACTGTTTACCTGGGCTCACCGAGCGACCCTTTGTTGACCGTCAGTCTTGTGTAGTTCTCTTAGGCGCGCGGTGCATTATAAATGCACAAAATGTATTTATATAACACCGCGCTCCTGTGCTAGAATTTTTTATGTGCTAAGTTAAGAAATAAGTTTATACATACAACAAAAATCCTCGTTTCGTTGAGATCAACTTAATATTTTCGCTATTAAAACTGAGTCACCTCGTATAATAAAAAATAATTTAAAATCAGTAAATCATTAAAACATCGGTAAGGTACCTAACCTTACCGATTATTATTATAAAATCAGCCAATAAGCATTATCAATAAAGGTAAATAATTTAATACAAACATTACACAACACATAAGTTAAATTATTGTAAAAGTAAAATTATATAACATACAAACGGCCGATGTCTATGAAATAAAATAAATAATGACAATTGAATTAACCGCTATCTGAACTTTGCACTTGTAAATATCTGCCTGCCGTCTGCATCAATCATCTGCGCGCATTTTGTTCCCTATCCTGGTTAACGCTGCAAAGCTTATGTGAACAGACTATCGAAAGAAATGACATTAGGGCTATACCGGTCATACCCACAGAACGTAAATTAGAAATATCAACAACGTTTAACAGATTTATTACGGTATATTTAAATTATCTAATCAGTGTCATATGCATTTAGTTGCTAATTTTGTATATGTTTTTTGAGTTAATCTGTTGGGTGGTGTCAGGGAGAGTGGCGGTTGTTTCCACCAGATAGCCTGGGTTCAAATCCGAGCAGGACTAGTTTGATGAGGTGTGGTGGATGAACGGACCTACTCGTGACACTATCTTTCGAAAGCGATGTAGAATTATGGGTTCCATGTATCTGCGATGTGAGCACGTAAAGGACCCTTAACTCGCGAAGGAGTGTGGGGGTTTGAAAACATTTTCCGGATAGTGTTTGAAGGAACACTGCAGATCTGGACACTGTCTGGCGCAGAATTTCCTTTAAAATAATGAGTACCAAATGCGACAAATTAAATGATTAATTTATTACTGTTTTTCGTTGACACTGTCGATAGTGTAGGGATGTAACATTGATGCAACGCTTGTTAAAATTAATGATCATTAATCACAGCTACTCTGATAAAACATTTTGTACTTTGTGTAAATCTTTACCAGACAAGATTTAAATTTACAATTTGTAAAAAACAGGCGTAAAAAAAATAAAATAAAATCAACCGTCGTCGGTCGGTCACTTTCGCGGTGTAATGTAATAAGAATGTGATTAAACTTTCTTACATAACCGATAAAGAACTAAATTTTGTTCTGCGGGTTGTGCCAGAGATTGCTTCTGCCAGCCGGAGGCCGGAGATAATGGTTAAAAACCGAGGACCCCGCCTGAGTACCCCTGACAAGTGATAAATAAGTAAAAAAAAAACCAAATGGGCTAAGTAGCAGATCTGCTAGAATCGCCTTGTATCTGTCATTTATTTTATTAATAGAACAATACCTTTTTATGATTATTAAATTATTAAAGTGTAAGTAATATTTTTGGTGAGTCAACAATATAGGCGCCTGATTGAACGAATGTTTGGTCTACGTGGAGACGGTGGTCGCAGAGACCGATGCGATGCTTAGAAAATATATTGAGTTAGTATTAATTTGTATGCTTATGTATAATACAGTGACAGTTAACATACAGAGTGTATCTGATTGATCGTGTATTTAAATTGTCTTACAATTCAGCAAGTGGGATATTACCCAATAGAGCCCACCATACCACATTGACAAGAAAAATTAGTGATTCGGTTATGAGTGACGTCGCCAACATCTGGTACACCCGGAAGGTGAGCCATCCGCGTCAGGGAGTCGTCGGACTAGGTCATCTAAGAAAACCATGAAACGAATAAGAGATTTGAGCAGCAGTTCATCAAGCTTAACGTCTTCAAGTTCCTCATGTAGTTCTGCAAGCGCGAGAAACAAGGGAAAAAGGGCCCAGAAAGAGAAACAAGAGAAAACAACACCGAAGGCGCCAAGAAGGCACCTCATACACAAAGAAGACGGGCCCATGTATTTTCATGGTGTGGATGAAAAGGTGATTCCGATATTTGACCCTCGGCAAGATAAACAGACGGTAGAGCAATGGGTTTTGCGCGTAGAAGAACTAACGGAACATTACCGCTGGAATTAGTCACGACGGATATTGTGAGTGGTCTGGACAGATCGGAGGCAGCTTGCTTGGTCTTGCTAGCATTTGATCTGTTAGACGGGTTCTCAGAGACAGTTTGCATGTGGTTTACAAGCTATTTGACTGATAGAACTCAAATTGTTGAAGTAGAGGGATCTAGATCAAATCCGGAGTCCCACAGGGCAGCATACTGGGTCCTACATTATTTAGCTTGTACACTGCAAGCTTATACCTGATGTTATAAATCACTGCGCTTATACATCTTTATGCAGATGATACGTAGCTTATAAAAACATTTGAACCATCAGAAGCTAGTTATGCTCTAGAGGAAGTTAATGCAGATTTAGGCAGAATATTTAATTGGTCAGAGTAACATGGGCTACGCTTAAATGCTTGAAGAGCTGCTTCTTAATAATAGGTACTAAGATCTTAATAAATAAAGTTAATTTATATAATTTTACCACCTTGCACATAAATGGAATAGAAATATCTCAGGATTCAGCTAGAAATCTAGGAGTCGTATTTGAGGCAAACTTAAATTAGAGGAACATATTACCAATAAAATAAGGGTCATTTATATGAAACTTAAATCACTGTATAAATTCAAATTTATTTTCTCTGACAAAATCAAGTACAAGCTAATGGAATCGCTTCTTTATCCACATATCGACTACTGCATAACAGTCTATTACAGTTATTTAACTGCAGAATTTAAAAATAAAATGCAACTAGCTCAGAATTCATGTGTTCGTTTTGCATATGGTATTAGTAAATTTGATCATATACCTACTTATAATGTAAATTCCATCCTAAAAATCGAGTTCAGGTGGCTACTACTTTTTGGTGTGTTTTTATTCAAAATTTATGCAAGCAAAAACCTGACTATTTGTATGACTATGTAATACCCAGACAAGAACCGCACAATTTAAATCTGCGAAATATAGTAAGATTCGCTATACCTAGA
The DNA here is from genome assembly GCA_029963845.1 of Rhamnusium bicolor. Classification (NCBI taxonomy): domain Eukaryota; kingdom Metazoa; phylum Arthropoda; class Insecta; order Coleoptera; family Cerambycidae; genus Rhamnusium; species Rhamnusium bicolor. Next base: position 20,647 of record JANEYF010005510.1, read on the forward strand.
CACAATAGCAAGAAATTTGAGTGTTGCTTTGCATATTTAGTTGTTAATTTGTTCAATAAAAGTGAATTTTATAATATGATGCCAAATAGATCAATCAATAAGAACTTACAAAGAAAATATACTAAATACGCAAAAAAGCATGCAGCATTAGTTGTATATTGTATGTATATTTTTCTGTTTTTTTTTACTTCATTTTTGTTTGTTATCTGTTAAAGAGTGATGTAAATATTAGTACTAAGTAGTTTTTTGTAACGCAGTATGTGATGGCATGGAAGAACGTATATACGAATGTCACCTTTTTGTGTTTGTATAATGTTTTTGTACTATATATATATAATTCATAATAAATATTTTTCTATTTCTATTTCTATCTAATTTTTTTTTAATATTTTTCCAGTAATCACCGTCACAAAATCAATAATTATCCAACTTTTTATAATTTTCAATGCGTGTAATGTTTTACCCCTAAGACACCCTTTTTTAGATTTTTTTCACTATTTTTCCCATGATTACTTACATGTAACTAATTCATCAAGAAAGTTTCAGAGTTTTAGTCGGTGGGTCCGAATTCTAATCCAATGTGTACTGTACTGACTAATATATTACCATAATTTGAGAGTGCTTATCGCCAAATCATTAACGCTCAGCGTTTTTGTGTTTTTTATAGATTTGTTGAGCAGCAGGAAACCGTTTGAAATTGTATGAATCATGTGCACAATGAAATCTGCAATGCTTATTTCAATATCTGTACGTTTCTAAAGTTTTAAACTGTCTCTGACTTCTGCTCAACAAACCCAATCTTTGTGTAATAACGAACACTTTTTGCTCGTTGTCGCTATTTTGTAAAGCTGCACCAACACCACCACCGCTCGATTTTCTTCCCCATTTTACAACTGTATATTTAGTTCACTTATCTATGAGACTGACTAACACAGTTGTTGATTACGAATGTCACATTTAAAAAATAATTTGATTCATAGATGGCAGTCATTCTGATATATATATATATATATATATATATATATATATATATATATATATATATATATATATATATATATATATATATATATATATATATATATATATATATATATATATACATATATATATATATATATATATATATATATATATATATATATATATATATATATACATATATATATATATATATATATATATATATATATATATATATGTATACATATATATATATACATATATATATATATATATATATATACATATATATATGTATACATATATATATTATATATATATATATATATATATATATATATATATATATATATATATATATATATATATATATATATATATATATATATATATATATATATATATATATATATATATATATATATATATATATATATATATATATATATATATATATATATATATATATATATATATATATATATATATATATATATATATATATATATATATATATATATATATATATATATATATATATATATATATATATATATATATATATATATATATATATATATATATATATATATATATATATATACATATATATATATATATATATATATATATATATATATATATATATATATATATATATATATATATATATATATATATATACATATATATATATATATATATATATGTATATATATATATATATATATATATATATATATATATATATATATATATATATATATGTATATATATATATATATATATATATATATATATATATATATATATATATATATATATATATATATATATATATATATATATATATATATATATATATATATATATATATATATATATATATATATATATATATATATATATATATATATATATATATATATATATACATATATATATATATGCATATATATATATATATATATATAT
>JANEYF010005511.1:0-5000 GCA_029963845.1 Rhamnusium bicolor
ATATATATATATATATATATATATATATATATATATATATATATATATATGTATATATATATATATATATATATATATATATATATATATATATATATATATATATATATATATATATATATATATATATATATATATATATATATATATATATATATATATATATATATATCGAAATGATTCAAATATGCACAGAAATGTTTTTACGGCATTTTATATATTTTAGATAAATCACGTTCGTATTTCATTTAATTTTCATGCCTATTATCCCATGTATTTTCTCGTATATGTCATCATATTCAAAATTATTCTTTCCTCTTTTAAGTCTCAAGAATATAACTTATACATCTCTCTGTGGACAGGAAAATTGGCAAGAAATTTAATAAAGGGAGGAAAGGAAACAAGATTATGCATGACTACTTTTGCTTACTAAGAGTAACTTATGAGTACACGTACACGAGAAAAACAATAAAATTGAGAATCAATTTATTCAGACATTTCTTTACTCTTCTGTGACAAACTAATTAGGCTTTTTTTATGAATAGATTTAAATTAAAGTAGTTGCAAAGAAATTTCTTTTCCAGCATCAACTCAATTTAATTGACGTTTTAAGTACGGCAAGAAATTCTTCATATAACATTTTTAATTTTATCGATCAACATCAAATATAAAGAACACGTTAATATATTAAAAAGAAGCGTTTATGGCCCGCGAAGTGAAAATTAAAGTCTGAAGTGTAGCCGAGGACTCTAACACGATAATGGCCACAAAATCTGTTGTGCCCGTGGCGTATACAAAATTTTATGTATGACCAGTCTTTATTAATACATAATGCATAAATATATGTTGGCAATCTTGGAAATTCTCCATAAGCATTGTCAATTTGTTAAATTTTGACATTCCATAAAAATGACAATCGTGTTGTCACACTGAAAGATAGGAATTTGATTTTGAATTTGTATTAAAAATGAATACAAGTAACTAAGCAACAATGTAAATAAAGGTGGCCATATTGTAATTTGATGGCAAGAATCGTTTTACAATCACTTTGTCGAAGTATTTTATGTATTTTAATTGAACTGGAAATGGAATATGATGAAAATTTATTTTCCTGTGCCCCACAGAAATTACCGAAGTAGCAGAGGCTGCAACTTTGGACATGTTGCCTTAGAAGTCAAAAATGTTGTATGAACAAAAAAGCAAGAGTCCTAGATAAACTGGCAATTTAAGCCCTCGAACTAAGTATATGAAGAGACCATGTATCAAGGTCGTAAAGTAAGCGTTTATGGCCCGCGGTCTGAAGATAATAACCTGAGGATTTAGCTAATGACTATTACACGCCAAGAAAATGTTACAGGTACGCTTCCTGAAATCTTCAAAGCAGCGGAGGAAGCGAAATTGAAGTTATTATCTACGAAGTCGTAGGAATTGTATGACAATACCTATGTGGAGGTAAATCGCTCCTCTAACTCGCTGTTTTCTGAGGGTAGGTGATTCCGAGGTATAAACAAATGAAACCGATACCGTCTCGTAGAGGACGTTTTGGGACATAGGAAATGGGAATCTACAACTTTTTTTAGTAGGAACGAAATTTGAAAACAACGCTTAAACGCGATTGAGCTCGAATTCGAAAATCTATGTTTTTCCTAATATTTACCGCTGTATTAATTCAAATAGACAAGCTATGATTCTGATTTTTTTGCAGACACACTTAAAATGTGAGCGCTTCCAACTGTGAGTTGGAAATTTTAAAAATGTTCATAGTTTTTGAAAAAATAAATAAGGAATATAGAATTATCAAAATCGTGCATCGAGAACTTCACCCTGCGACGAGCTATGTGAATTATTGAAAATGTCTATAGATATTGAGTCAAATGGAGTCAGAACATTGAGAAAGTTTATAAAAAAGAAAATTAAGTCACTAGCTGTACTAGTTATAGAAATAGGAATTTTTATCGAAGAGCCTTGCAAGCCGCGATTCGATTATCACCACGAAATCGACACGCCGCGCCGGTTGAATGAATATTCAGTCAACTAAACGGTTACATAGTGCACAATGATTATAATATATCGGCTAGACAGGGTGTGTTTGCTGGCTTGCTGTAATTTTGTTGAAAGGCGATTTAGTTTAGTGTAGGTACTGCAGATTTATTAGACTTCTTGCAATATTTTGTGCTGTTGACTGTTTATCGACTAATATGGCTGATATAAGTGTAATAAGTTGCTTAATTTGCAGAAAACTATGTGAATCTCGTGGAAAAGACTTCGTTAATAAACCTACAAAAAAGGATTTGTTGACAATATTGACAGTGACGAAAAAACGAAGACTTCTCTAAGCATATATTACCCTGCAAGGGTTCGATTCTGTCGCGAAATATGAATTTCAAATTTCACATGGCATGTCGTAGTTCTTACATTAGCAATACCAATGTAATGGAAGAAGAAAAATCGTCCACTGAGGATGCACAACCAAGTACTAGTACTATTGATGTGTCATGTATGAGAAAAAGCCAGCAATCTTTTGATATACGTAAAATGTGTTTATTTTGCAAAAGAACAGGGAATAAGAAAAAGGAGAGATTTACTGCTATTCAAGCAGGTATACAAATAATTTTTTATGCTAATTTTGTTATAAAATTTGTAACATTTCGTAGGAACAGATGCTTCGACCAGAAATAATATTTTGAAAGCAGCGAGGAAACGAAATGATACCGAAATGATTTCAAGACTTGCTAAATATTTGGATCTTTTTGCTTATGACTGTAAATCTCATAATACTTGCTATAGCCAATATGTATCAAAGTGAAACAAGAAAAGCAAAATTGTATTAATACTGACAATGCAAAATTTTCGGACAAAGCATGTATGCAAACTGAGAACTACGTTAAGGAACATGTCATTGTAAAACATGAAACAATTACATTGAGTGGAGTCTGTAAGTTATATAATAATATTGTTGAAACTGTCGAGGAAATTTCAGTGCAATCTCACAGGCTGAAGCAATTGTTGCAAAAGAGTGAAATAGAATTTATCTCTTGACCTGGTAAATGTGATAGTATTTGTGCATATAAGGCAATTGATGAACATCTTTTGCAAAGATAAGTTATGTCAAAATAATAATTGTGTATGCTTGAAAGAGGGCTTAAAATGCTGCAGCGATTGTTCCTGCAAAAATTGTCAGAACAATGTTCCTACTTTATACGAGGATGACGAAGAGGAAAACATTTAAAGTAAATTTTATATAAAACGCTTTACTTACCTACTCTATATTTACAAATTGTCATTTTATTTCTAGATGTAACGCAAATGATTTCCAGACTAGTAGCCGCTTTCAGCATCAGCCCGCATTCCAAGTTTCTTCGATAAAAATTCATATTTCTATAACTAGTGCAGCTGGCGACTTCATTTTCCTTTTTATAAACTTTCTTAATGTTCTGACTACATTTGACTCTATATATGTCTATAGACATTTTCAATAATTCACATAGCTCACCGCAGTGTGAAATTCTCGATGCACGATTTTGATAATTCTATATTTCTTATTTTTTTTTCAAAAACTATGAACATTTTTGAAATTTCCAACTCACCGTTGGGAAGTGCTCACATTTAGTTATAACTCCGCAAAAAATATCAGAATCATAGATTATATACTTGAACTAATAAAGCGGTAAATATTAAGAAAAACGTAATTTATAGAATTCGAGCTCATTCGCGTTTAAACATCATTTTCAAAGTTCGGTCCTTTTAAAAAAAGATGTAGATTCCCATTTCCTATGTCCCAAAACGTCTTCTACAAGATGGTATAGGTTTTCATTTGGTTATACCTCGGAATCACTCAAAGTCATAATTTCACTGTGGATTTTACTCCACTAACAGAAAATGTTCTTACATATTTTCTAGAAAAGTCTAAGAGCAATAAACCCTCTTCCCTATAGTCATACTATTAAATGCTATAAATTTACACGACAATATGGATATCGGTACATATTCTCGATTAATAGGCTTCCTAAAACGAAACAATCATGGATATAAGCCGAAAAAGTGTAGAACTTTAAGCAGAGAGCAAATTGATATTTTCTCAAAAGATGATATATACCCAATGATTAACGTAAGTCGCAAAAATTAATAAACAAATTGCTGTTTCGCTAATTTTGAAAAACGGTAGAAATAGATAAGTAAAGCCGGTTGAGGATAGCAAGCTATAAAATTGCTTTATCGCTCGAGGGCGATAATTGGGCCCTTGTACTAACGCCCGAAAAACCGGACGATTAAGTATACTTTAACACTCAGTCGTGCATAAAAATTTAAGGAATTTTCTCAAATAGTTTCTGTCATTTTCTAAAACAATTTAATTTTTTAAAAAAGCATTAAAACTAGAAGATCTGTGGAACCGGAAGGTATTAACCGAATAAAAAAGATTGTCTTACTCTAAAATAGTATTGAACAACCTGTTAGAAAGATTTGGACATCTTTGATTTTAGAGAGCTAAAAGTTTACGTCAAAAACAGATATTGCTAGTACAGATAAATATCCCAAATTTGAGCAACATATAAGTACGTATTGTACTGTTATTTAATTCAATGCAGTTCTTGCACCTACACTGAATAGTTTTAATAGTTTCCATGATAAATTGTATTGTATCAATTTGCTGATGATATGGCAGTTGCATCTGTGGCAAACAATGTTCAGATCTATCATGAGACGCAACCATTTGTACCTCAGTAATAGACAGATATTGTAATGACTTTGGTTTGAAACTTAATGGGTCAAAAACTCAAATGTTAATGAACACCCATATTACTCTGATTTTAGTTTATTATCTAAAACTGATCATTTATCTATAAAAAATAGTGACTCAGTTAAATTGTTAGGTATATTAGTGGATCATAACTTAAATTGGTTTGATCATATTGACTATTTAATAAAAAAATGTCTATCAGTAGCTATGTTCTTTGGTAGCTTCGCTCTTATGTTAATTTCGATGTGCTTAAATTGTATTA
>JANEYF010005512.1:0-270000 GCA_029963845.1 Rhamnusium bicolor
ATATATATATATATATATATATATATATATATATATATATATATATATATATATATATATATATATATATATATATATATATATATATATATATATATATATATATATATATATATATATATATATATATATATATATATATATATATATATATATATATATATATATATATATATATATATATATATATATATATATATATATATATATATATATATATATATATATATATATATATATATATATATATATATATATATATATATATATATATATATATATATATATATATATATATATATATATATATATATATATATATATATATATATATATATATATATATATATATATATATATATATATATATATATATATATATATATATATATATATATATATATATATATATATATATATATATATATATATATATATATATATATATATATATATATATATATATATATATATATATATATATATATATATATATATATTGTACTATAAGTTTTTTAGGGGAACAAACTCAAAACCGTAAGTTCTCGGTTTGAATTGCTTCAAAATCTAATTCAATTTAGACAATTTTTGTAATTCCCTCCTATTACGAAAGTTCATATCAATTTTTTTTCAATTATTACTATGTATTGGAATCTTGTTATGGTATGTTAGTGATTTAATAATTGAGTAAGAACGTATTAGTGATCTGAATACAGTGGGTATGGGATGTCTATAAACGAGTAATGATGCAAAAATTTGTATTGTCAGCCACAAGAGATGGTTATAAAATTATGGAAATTTTAACTGACCCAGTGTTTCTAAGAGCTCATTTGTGGGATATTAGAAACTGCAAACTTTGGATAAAAAAAATAGAGATTGATTACAGCTGACAAACCAGATATGTTCAGGTTGTATTACCAATTAAAAATATTGAAATCGCATCATTCTATTTTAATTAAAAAATAGTGTTAAAATAACAAATAGCAACTATGCGCAAACAGTTCATTCAGCTACTGTTTTTGTATCAAAGGGCATTTCACTCTACGCAAATAATTATTAGAAATTTATATTTCAATCCGTGATCGAATTAATTAAATATGCTGTTGGTAGTTGTGTGATGAAAGCTTATTTATTTTTTCAGTAATTAAATTTTCCCTGATTACTGTTTTATCGTTAGTCGCAACAAAAAGTGCACGGGTAAAATGTAACATTTATTACGTTATGTATATTTATTTCGAAGTTTTTGCAAAATAAAAAAGTTCGGCTTCTTTAATGAAGGTAAAGGTATCAAAGAAGCCGACGTTTTTTGTGTTGCAAATAAGTGTATAAAAAAGGATGGCGTGGGGTGAGAAAATTGTTATTTTGATTTTTCGAATTTAATTTTTGGGTTTTTTATCCACTCGGGTTTTTCTGGACCTTTTTTTTTTTTTTACCTAACGCCGTTCTTTATAGAAATACGATTTTTTTCTACTGATTCTCTCATTCTCTATTCAACAGGTATTTGGAAAATTTCAAAAGATGTTTTTGTTATTTCCTCAAAGTTTTTCTGATTGCATGTATTTACCTAAGTCAGGCATCCCATCATGGATTTATTAACATATCTAATACCTTTCATATAATTCAACAATTCTCCATATCATTCACCACAAATTACTGAACCTCCGATCAAAGAACAATAAATAATGTTAAGCTAATTAAATTTTAATTGCGAATTTAATTATAACATTCATTCATATATTTTTTTATAAAATCTCATACATTTCCATTTTTGTAAAAACTTTTATAAAAAAAATCGCTTATATTTTGTAATTAAAATTAATAATTTGACTAATTACATTGTATGAATTCAAGGCTATATGGACAGTGTCATCAATTATTTATTTATTGTAACCCTGCTTGCAAGAGATAAACAATTGTTTTAATTAAAAAAAGTGCGTATTTACTTATTTATTACCTACTTTGTTTGTGTATGTTAATTCAAGGATGACAAGTAAATACCCATCTTATATGATTTCATCAAACCCTTTGTAATTGCCAATCTTTTAAAAAAATGCTGATAACACATCATCGATGATGCAGGATATGTTTTATCTTTTCTATAAAAATACTCATATAATATATGTATAAATCTGTATATTGCTTGGTGGATGTGATTGATGTCATCGTTTATAGAATTTAATTTCACAACGTGTAGTGATTATAATAAATAATTTTATAAAAATGTTGTTTATGTTCATTATAATACTACACTGAGTATAATACCACATTATTTTGCTATTAAATATTAATAGTTTTTATTTTCTTTTACAGGTAAGAGCTGCGATTACTGCCTGTTGGAATATGATTCGGAGATGATGATCAGAGGTAGGATTTACCAATCGGATATGACGTAAAACCAGGGTTGAATTTAGGTGGTTATGTGTCAGATTTGCATGCATATATGAAACGATATCTTACCTCGAAATTTTTTTAACGAATTCCGTATTATTCAAAGTTGATAAAGGCAATTTATTATAAACACCTCTAAGGACTGGAGGTATAGAGGGATATACTTAGTAAACTACACACACAAATATTTTTCACTGCCGGTTAAAAGAATAAAAGTATATTATTAATATCTGTTCTAAATGTTTAGTAGTTAAACTTCAGTGCCTTTTGTTGAAAATCAATTGATATTGCGAGAAGGACCATTCGACGTCGGCAGACGTAACTGGAGTATACTTAAAATATGTAAACTTTCGCAAAGTCACCACAATCATGCTCGGTGTGGCAAAGTCTACTTCTTTGCCATTTAAAAGGTCTATTACACCTGTCATCGTAACAAATCCAGGATTTTTTTAAAAGATTGGAATTTCTCTCTGTAATTGAAAAATATATTGACGAAGATCGAACAAAACGTTTATTGCATCAGCTGTGGTAAATTTTCATGTTGGCTGATATTGAAGGTCCTGTATGGCTAGAGGAGTTCGTGAAAAACTTCCGTGGGTCTCCAGATTTTCTTGAACAGTTGGATACCTAAATGCTTGTTCTACATTAAAATTACGTTGCATGTCACTGTAAAGTAAAGACACCTACGCTCTGCTTATGGTTTTCTGAGGAAATGTGTCTATTAATATTTGTGTTGTATGACCACGAAATGGCTTTGTTACATTTAGTGCAATACAATAATTGTCTACCATCAAATTGTAAATCGGCAATATCGCGAATCCAAGAATTTACTGTAGTTTCCGTCGGTTTAGTACGTTGTGACATTTTAACTGCTCATTTTTAGATCTACGTTCGAATAAATCCATGTTATGCAAGATACTGTTTGATCGTGTTATATGTTTTCTCCCATCCACGCTTCAGTGGATGGGAGAACCTGGCCTTCAGTAATGTAAATTACCAACATACTGTAATTTAAATGAATCTATTACGCATCATGTTTTAATTTAATATAGTGCATTCCCTGACAAAACTAAGTTACTATGAATATTGTAAAATTAAATAAAATGCACCTAATATGTTTTTGTAGTTTGGGAATGTTTCAGTAGGTATTTGCAATATATTACATTATATCTGTAAATGCCATCCCTGGAAACCGATCGGTAAATCCCACGTATGATGATGATACATGTATGGATGAACGGTATGAATATTAAACTATTAATTTTTAATAATATACACGTACAGGGTGTCCCTGTATTGGTGCATGAATAAATAGAAATGGCAAAAAGTTTCGAGTTTATTTATTTATTTATTTATTTTTTTTTATTTTATTTGGTACACTATCCAACAGGTCCTCAGACCCACTTACAGAATAGGAATACTAGGTTACAACAAAAAAAAAAAAGAAATACAGTAGGGACTTGGCTAAGGTACTTAAACATCATACAGAAGACAAAAGGGAATACAAAGATAATATGGATAAAAGAAAACAAAACAACAACAAAAAAAGTATCTACAATAGTAGTGAGTATAAGCATAGTATAAATAGTTAATTACACATATTATATGAATAAATAATACAAAACATTGTATGTCTTGAAATTCTTCCGGAAGAAGTTCCGAATCAGGGGTTGTACATGCATGATTTTATTGAGGCAACGTTGCAGTTGAATATGTCGACGCGATCATGTATGTTATTATATATGTTACACATGACTTGTAATGGAGAGAATTTTTTTGAGTTTGTTCTTGGATTTGCTAAAATAAATAATTGTGTTTGACGCGAAGCTACTCGGTGGGCATGAAACGGGAGCATGTTAAGAATATGGGAGCTGTTTATCACATTGTGTATCAATTTGTAAAGAAAAACCAAGTAAGAGACTTTGCGTCGATCTTCTAACGATCTCAGTGAGAACCTTGACAGAAGTTCCGACTGGGGATAACCAATAGGCGGATATGACCCTTCAATTTTATAAGTGGAGTATTTCAGAAATCTTCGCTGTATGTTCTCTAAGTTATCTATATCTACTTTATAGTGCGGCGACCATACTATTGAGGCATACTCTAAGGTTGATCTAAGGATAGAATTATAGAGTAGCTTGAGGCTAGTAGCATTGTTGAAATGCTGAGTGTTTCTGATGAGAAAACCCAATGATTTGTACGATCTATTAATTACATGATTAATATGATTCGTAAATGTTAGTTTTTTATCAAATATTACTCCTAAGTCAGTGAAAGTCTCCGGTCTAGAAAGTATATTGTGTTCTAGCGTATATTGGTATGGTATAATATTTGTTTTTGTTGTTATAGATAAAACGTTACATTTTGAAGGATTAAGGGGTAATTTGTTTCCTATAGACCAATTATAAATTACGTTCAAGTTTTTCTGCAACATCTCGCACTCCTCAGAGCTCGAAACTCTACAGAACAGTTTTAGGTCATCAGCATACAGTAGACAATTTACGGTAATATCAGATACAATGTCATTAATGAAAATATTAAATAAAAGTGGTCCTAAATTCGACCCCTGCGGGACACCTGACGTTGGTAGAACCTCGACGGATTTGTGTCCACAGTATTGTACATATTGTGATCTGTTCTCGAGGTAGGATGAGAAGTACTCAACAAGCTGATTTGAAAATCCAAAAATGTGTAATTTTTGCAGGAGTAAATTATGATCTAGCTTATCGAAGGCTTTAGAGAAGTCTGTATAGATTATGTCGACTTGACTACCATCATCAGTTGCTTCAGATAAATATTCCGTCAAACAGAAAAGATTAGTTGTTGTAGATCGACCTTTAAAAAAGCCATGTTGTGAATCTGAGAGTTGATGTTTTACATGTGGAAATATATTATCATATAATAACATTTCAAGAACTTTAGCAAAGTTGTTTAAAATTACAATAGGGCGATAATTAGTTATAAGAGTTCGATCTCCTTTTTTAAAGACAGGTATGATTTTGGACTGCTTCCAGTATTGAGGGGAATGTTGATGTTCGGAGAGATAGATTGAAAAGTATTGAAAGAGGTTTGGCGAATATTGAAGCACAATCACGTACAACAAATGACGGAATGTTGTCTGGGCCACTAGTTAGTTTTGTCTTTAATTTTTTAAGTGACAATAATACTTCCTCTTCTGTGACCTGATGAATATTTAGACAAGTGTTATGTAATGAATTATGATTGTCAGCAGGATTACACTGATCTGGAGTAGAGTATGACTGTTGAAAAAAATCAGCAAATGAATTGCTAATCAGTTGAGGATCGGATATGATTTCATCATTATATTTAATATTTTTTGGCAGATTAAGGCGAGTTAAGATTTATTATTTGGAAATTCAATCCTGCTTTGAAAAACGGTAATTTTTGGTATATTTTCGATAGAAACCAAGTAACTATATTTTAACAAATAAAAGAAAATAGAAAGAAACCTATTCTTAAACATTATTATTATTGTCATTAGTATTTTTTTTTTCGGAAGAGCCGATGCCGGACAGTCTTCCCGTGGCGTCCCATTATTATTGTTATTGTTATTATTATTATCATTATATCTAAACTTGGATGATATTTATTTATATCTTGACAATTGCATGCACTTAATTGCACCTGACTGATTCTTGTTTATCACGTTTGGACAAGGCCACCAAATGATATTAAATAAATACAATTATTAAAATAAATAAAATTGTAAAAATGGCTAATAGCTAATTTAAAGCGGTGTATCAATTAGGTGGTCAATATGGATCTGTAAATCTCCCTTAAATATTTTCTGTTCATGATAATGAAGAACAAAAACGTTTATCTAATTTATCAGTTTTAGTAGGTAAAATTAAATTACAAACAAAACTGTTGTCTGTTTTTTTGTATAATGTTTTGATCTTTAATTGTTGTATTTGCTACGTTGTTATATGGTCTTATTATAAATTAAATACTGCAGTAAATTATTATCTACTTTGTCTAAATTGTAGTGTTTATTTTTCTTTGTATAAAATAACGTAAAAAAGGTGTGGTGTCCTTCTATAATACAGATGAGCAGTAGTTAGGAGCAAACTTTCCCAACCCCAGAGTCAAGGGTTCGCTGACGTTAACTCGTAAAGCTAGCCGGGTTATGTTATAAATATAAATTGTTTCAAAGGGGTAACCCGTTACAGGTGTGACAGTGTAAAGTATAAAACGCATGTTTTTAATGTTTCAATACATTGAATCAAAAACAATTAAAATTTCGTTGTCAGAAAAAATGACAGGTCAATCATTTGTTAGTATTTTTATTGTAATTGTTAGTGTAAATAGAATATGAGTTTTAATTGGACATGTATCAACGCTGAACATAAAATTACACTAGTGGTTTCTTCTAACGGTTTCAGTATCATTTAATCTTGAAGTTAGCTGATCTGATGTAATGACAATTTTCTACGAAAACCAGAACAAAACAACGCACGTTTCGTTAATCAAGTTGGCACAATCTGGAGATGATTAAAACTCAAGTTTAGTCATCTCCAGATGATGCCTACTTGTATGGGAATCGTGCGTCAAATATAGCTACTAAATTTTAAATATAAGTTACTGTTGTTTCTTCCAACTCAAACATTCGTATTTTAATGCTCTGATGTTGATTGCATTGTTTTAGTTTTAATATTTCTACATTCTCTACAAAACTGGCTGCGTTGCAAGTCTGAAAACTTGAGAAATACAAAGGGTAACCACTCTATCCAGTATGCTGAGTGTCACACATAGATCTACGGCGATTGATTCAACAGGCACGCTGTTAACATCTCTGACCTCCTTAGTTGTACGTTACGAGGCAATATATTCCTTGACAAATTTTGATTTAGAACAACATCGTAAAAGCTAAAAGTATCTAGCTCATTTATATGTAGTAAAAATAGTACAAGGCCCAGTATTGAGCCCTGTGGGAATTCCTATATTCATGCCTTTAAATCTACGATAGAATCTGTTAATCAATGGATGTTTTTTTTTTACTAAATACTAAACCCAGTCAATTGTTATTTCCCATATACAGTAATGTATGCATTATCATGATAATCTAATTAATGTATTCAGAATTATGTTTAGTTGAATTGGGAAAAATGATAAAATGGTATATAAATATTTATATATCGTATCATGATTTATGAATTATTAGAAACCCAAAAAGAAATAAACTTAAAGAAACATAATTGGAATGCAGCCATGAATTTTCCGTTATAAAAATCGGCTTATTTTATCTACTACCTTAATTAATTATGTGTTAAATTCCACACAGATTCTCCTTTCATTTCACTAATAAAGTAAATTTAAAAAATCGTTAAGATTTTATTAAATTAATATTACGTAAATAATTATTTCAAATGTGTGTTTTTTTAATTTGGTAACACCTTGATTCAGATTGTGATTTTAGTAGTCCGCTGATAGACATTAAAGGAGCGTCTTTGTAAATGGATAACTTGAAAACTAATTTTTCATGTTTTCGTCGTTCCAGACTGGTGAATAAATAAATATATCTGATTAATCAATGAATGAATGAAAAAATGGGTTATTGGCCAATAGATATATACATATCTCTAGGACAAAGTAGATAACGAAATTCGTGTTATAAATTATAAAATAATAAAAGCCCATTTTTTTACATTTAATAATATTTCTTAACTATACTCCTTTCAGGATAACAAAATTTTAGGAATCCACGCTGGACGACCTCGGGACAAGATAAGAGTACTTAAATTTTGATATTACTAAAGAAAAATATAAAGTTTTTAATGGTAATAATAAATTCGATAGATTTAATGTACCTAGTTTTAAAAGTTTTATATTTCAATTCATTATCAATTTGTGACCAAATAGACCTCCTAGGTCTTGGAGGGTCTTGTTTTTTACATATATGTTAGTACCTAGAATTTGTATATGTTAATAAGTAGGTTTCCCGTATAGTGGTAATTTTTAATTTAATTTTATTACGAGCTAAATATCCCTAAATTCATATTCATAGTCAATTGCATCTGCCAAGTCATTGATAAATAACAAGAAATTCAATAGCCTTAGTTGGAACCCTTGCGGAACGTCAGATGCAGCAGTAAAAATAATTGATTTATAGCTATACTACCAATTTAACAAGGAAAATAGGCATAACACCGTTAATTTTTCAACAAATATATGGGAGTAATTAATTGTTGATACTAATAAATTTTTTTATATATTTTTTATATTTCGTTTACTTATATCTTATATGTGTAGACGAATATTTTACAAGCATTATATCCACTAAGAGAAAGTAAAAGGTTTATCTTTTGTGTTTTAATGTGTTGATGATCAAATATCATTGTAAGAGATACTTTAAACTTAATTACTTGGCACCATTAATGAAACTTGAATACTATTGCGTACTTATGAAACCATTAACCTTTTAAAGAGGTTTGTAATTTTAGACAATAAAGAAAGATGACTACGACCAGGACAATAATAGTTAAGAAGCAGTTGACGTAATTTATGGAAAATGTAACTAGTTCTTTATTTGTTATCGTGAAAATGGCTTTCCTGTTATGCCCTTTATCTGACTTTAATTTTAGAACAATATAGTTGCTAAGTCAGTATATTACCATGGGACCCAACATTTTTAAGCACCAGACTATGAATTTGCACGGAGGCTTTACTAAGTTTTAAAACTTAGTAGAGCGTGTTTGACGAATTGAGATATATACAGAATGTGGCAAGAGTCTGAAATATTCTAAATATCTTGAAAAATAACTACTTCCAAAATTGATAAAACACACCCCAGACTTTTTTGAAAGCACGCGTTTTAATACGCGTAAATTAGAACCGTTAGAAGAAAAACAAGTATAGTTCACGAGAGATTGTAACGTTTGTTTATATTGGGATGCCAAAATGCTACAGTATACACGTTGGGAGTCAAAATGTAACACTCTATCCGTTGGGTGTCACAAGGTAACGCTATGCGTCACAATGCTACGTTAATCTACGTTGGGATGCCAAGTAAAACGTTGTAACAAAATAAAATTGAACACCTTACCAATCCTCGGCTAGCTCATTATATTCCAGTGTCATACAGACGAAACTGATGCCTTCAGCTTCTCAGTAGGTACTCTAAATTCAAGAAAGAAACAATTCATATTTGACCAGAGAATTTGGTATACTTTACCACACCTTATAATTTTTATCGCATCATTAAAAATTAAAATTCCTTTAAGTTAAATCTTTATTGATAATTATTAATATCATAACATTACAACAACTTCACAATAACTTAGTAGCACATAATACGTTAGTTACACCTGATACACCATTATTGTCCAAAATGATGGGCATGTCCACTGAATCTTACCTAGCAACATTTTTTTTAGTTCGACTGTCTCTTTAGTACATGATACAGTGTTTACAGAAACGTCTCCAACTTGAATTTTTTGTGCAATGGAAAGCTTCTTACTCAAGTTATCTTCTAAATACCCTCTTGCAACATTGCTCGATTCCCAACCGCCAAGTTCTTGTAAATCTAATATGTCTCCACCAGCATTAACAAAAAAAGTTTCTGAAGATCTTCTGATACAATGACCAGTGTAGATAGTTGGATTTTCAAGTTTGATATACATAGCAATTTTCTCAGATATTGTAGAAAAGAAATGGATACCACAAAGCTGAACGGTGCATTTTCCGTTTCTATATGATACGAACAATCTTCTATGCAGAGTATGAGTTGGACGTAATGCTATATATTTTTTAAATAGAGCCACAAGATTATCGTCTCCGTCAGATATCACCGCAAAAAAACCTTTTCTTGTGGGTTTTTTGAGTCTGGAATTGTAATTACTAGCTTGCTCTCTAGAATTACAACATTTTCCATGGACATTTTCGTTAGTTCATTGGTTCTACAAGCTCCGCCAGTTCCAATTAAAAAAGCTACTTTTATTATTAAAAATGTCTCGTCTGGGGCAGTATAAACAAATTCACTAACCTGCCCTTTCGTGAATACTTTCAATTTTGTAGCTCTATATCCCACATTCTTCTTCTTAATGAATCATCATCATCAAAGCGCCATACTTGTCGATTTCCACTCTTTCCTTCAACTCCAAACAAGCTCGTAACATATAATATTTAGGCCACAAAGATGACGAGGAGTATTGATTTGAGAGTTTCACAAAATAAGCAAGTATTACCGTTTCTCCAGCACCTTGAACCTGTTCTCTATCTCGCCACTCACAAAACTGAAGATATTCTTATTCGTAATGGATTTTTGATTTAACCGGAAGCAGATCTAATCTTACAGTGTTAACAGCGGCAAGTATATTTTCAGGAACATCAATATCTTCCATGATTTCGCCAAAGTTTGTCGTAATTAAGACTATCTTAATTTTTATGGCACGCTAAAATGACAACCAAAGTTGTGATTTCTTCACGTCATCGTTGTCAATTACATAAAGTTGAATAACGAGATTATTATGTGATTTAAATCATCACGGACGTTGCCAGGCGACGTCCTCGATTATTATAAATCACATAATAATCTCGTTACATTAATAACTATAATGGGGACTATTCTGGGAAGTTAAACAACATAATTTTAATAAAATGTTTAATTATCTCAAGTCCAGTTAATCAGCCAGGTATTAAATATAAAAGAAATATTTACAAATAGGTATGTGAAATTTTTTTAAATTAATAACTATCCCCGAAACAAAAGTATGTAATACCAGTAGGTTGATTTATACCAAATGCAATTGCATGTAGATTACAAAATTTTTCTTTTTTATTTTAAATTTGAATAAGTAAAATTGAAAAAAAACCTCCACAAAATAAATGATCAATTATTTACATCAAGGTGGAAATTTTTAATAAGTACATAAAAAAAATAATATTGAAACAACCTGGAATGTGGAAAATGTGTTCAATTTTTGTTCCTTAATACCAGACCAATATTGTTCCATTAACCGAACTGGAGCATTACAAAACTCGACGATGAAATTAATTGGCTCTTGACATCCAAGACTTGTCGAAAACACAAATCGACCCTCTAATCCAGCTCTACTCGGTACATTAGGTAGTCTTGATAAAATTCCATTTTCCATGGCATGAAAAGTACATAAAAACCACATTTACAACATGAACAAATTACCTACGTCATAACCTAGCAGAGCCATATAAGGTTCTTATTTTAAACAACAATTTACCAAGTCAAAACCCAGTAAGAGTCCTATGATATCTCCGTGAAGGTCCCCTGATAGTTAATAAAAGCCAGTAGATAGCCACCTTTCCTAAGAATCATTCACCGGAATCCAGTGTCGTGGTGGTCTAATAAAAGCCCACTGAAAACCCCTTGACAGTTGCTGTTTTATAGGGAAAAGTCGTACGTCCATACACATGTTTTTTTTTTTAGAAACAATCCAGCAATTTGCTGACAAAATACTAAGTAACATCCTAAATAATCCAGCATTTAGCTGATAAGATACTAAATAGCATCCTTTAAATTGGTGAAAGAAATAATCCCAAAACAACGATATTAACATCCACTAAAATAATTTTGGATCAAAATTTCAATCCTTCACCACTACAAGACACAAATGTGGGTACGTCCGCTCACTAAGACGACTGATTATGAAAAGGGAGGAAATCAACCGATGGAGTTATCACGTGTAGAAAACACAGAATCGCAGAAAGTCTAGTGAAATTATGTAATCACGTATCAGTACTTATCAAGACAAATTAAAATTAAAACTTTAATTAGAAATGTTAGAAAGATAGAAAATTATATAGAGTAGTATTTATGCAACGTGAATCATAAAATACCACGGCTTGAGATTCGGTTATTTGCAGAATCCATAAGGTTTGTCGACCCTAGTGCTAACAGCCGAAGTACGTCCCATTAATGTTATTAATGTACTAACATACTTAGCTTAAACGGTCTAAGTAGTATCAGTCTGGAATTACTTCGAAACAACTCAACTATTGTCCAGATCAGTCCATAGTTACTCGTTTCACACACAAGGTAATGATCGTATGACGGATCAAGTCTATAGGAACAGACGAGCTCACGTGACCACAGATCAACTTGGTGTGCAGTCCCGACAACAATTGAACACTGTCATACTTCGAATAAGTGACATTTAACTGATGGCACTAGAAATTGAATATTTCTATTACTCATGGAGACTATGACGTCTACGGTATAACCTTGAGACGTGACCTTTTAATGCAAATGGATAAAAATATTACAAATAAATTTCCGTGAGGAAAATTTTGAAAATGTGATGTTAAAAATGTAATTTATAAATAAAGTTAATAAACTATTAATTTTTATACTTAATATACATAAATATTTCTCACAATGATGATTCACCGTAAAAGTTGCCGGACTTCGATCATTAAGATACACTCTTGAAAGGAGAAAATTGTCATCCTTAAATAATTTCTTTAGTTCACGCAGCGAAAATGATATTTGACTGTGACTAGGATCAAATTTAAGTTTGACAAAAGATGTGATGCAATGCTGATAAGCAGTTTCTGATATTAAAATCTTGGTTTTTGATAAATCTACATTCTTTTTGATTAGCATAAGAGGCCTACTGGCGTTCTCTCGAAATAACACTTGATGCAAGAGACCCATACATAACATGGTGAAAAAGCAACGTTTGGGTGCCACTCATATCATAGATTCATTGATCTACTTCAATCTCTTGCAGGAACGTGGTACTATCTCGTGCTATTTATATCCAGCATACAGTGGTGGAGTTCAAGAAAATATTTGGTTCAACGAGATGGAGCTCCTCTCCGCTGAGGTTAATCTGTGACAATATCTATGAAACATTCTTTAATAGGTAGATCGGCAGAATGGATCCTCACCTCACCAGTTTTGGAAACCACTAAACGTATTGTTGTGGGACCATCTGGAAAATCTAGTCTAAAACATACCTAATAGTGAACACTCAGGAAAACAATAATTTCGATAGAAATTTACAGAATTTACAGAGATAGTTTAAGTCTTTGCTGGATTTTGAGGCTAAATATTTTTTCAGCTAAAAATTATAGCGCGATTCATTCTGTTTCATTGTATAACTGCTGTAATTAGTCTTCAATGGTGTGAAGTTTGGAAATAATTTATGTATCTGAATATAAACTAGTGAACACTTGAAACATAACTTTGAAATATCTTAACTTTCAAATGTCACAAGCGATTGCAAAATTTTCTTCAATTCCTGCATTGTCGTCTTTACAAAATATTTCTAAATTAATAAACTAAGAATGTTGAATTAAGCTATTTTGTGTATTTTAAAATAATGTTTGGACAATTAAACTATGTTAAACAAGTAACCAATTAAATAATGAATCTAATGGCATCCAAATTATTACAGCATGCTATTATTTCAACACCTAATTGGGTCACAATGAAGGTCTAAGTAAGTAGCTTTGTTGCTAAGTGCTTGTTCATTATAATTACCTATGCAATTTGTTCTTTACACATCACAGAAGCTCATAGATGAGTGCATCAGCTTGGTTCTATATGCATGGCAATTTTGCTTCTGCTATCAATTTGCATAATGTAGCTCTTGTGATATTAATCATGCCTTATATATGAACGTACACAGAGCAAAGGTTAAATTTACAGAAGAATATCGTTATGCAGGGTTATTGTCCATGCGAGTGTTTTCAACTTTTTTTGAGTGGCTGAACACCTTGGATTCCCAAGGAAATTTGGCTGAATAAAAATAAATGCATATTTAAACAGTGTTTTATTTTAAACAAAACGTTTTCTGGTAAAATTCTATCATAAAAAAATGTTGACATTGAACGTAATTACGAAATGAACCTGTTTATCTATATATAAATAAAAATCAATTGCCACATGTATGACGGAGCATCACTTGAGAGCGGCTCGATCGATTTGTCTGATTTCTTTTTTCGTTGTGTTCGTAATTGTCAGGACAAGGTTTGTATGAAAGAAATTTTTTGGAAAATCCACGGGAAAAGTCGAAAATTTGGTTGTATTTTTATATGAAAGAAATCTTATGTTAAATTTTGACGTTTTGATATTGATAGTCTTACGTGAAATGAGGCACAGTTTGAGAGTTCTGCTGTTACATGTTTTCATAACAAAAAAAAACGTGCATGTCTTAAAGGTCTTGCAACCATTTGACATTTTGCGAAGTGATTTCATTATATTTTCTTGGTTTAACGAAAAAAAAAATTGTATTCTCGGTGGTGAACTTTTGGTGCATTGAAAATGGTTCATGTGTTGAAAAGATTATTTTGGTGTCTTTGGAAAAATGCCACCAATAAGGCGTCGAAATATCGATCGGCGTACGCCCAACGCAAGAGAAATACATGATCGTCGAGTCGATGAGACTTATGAAGAGATCACGAAAGTGTTCCCGAATATTGGTGCAAATTACAAAAACTGTTGGTGAGCGCTTTTTCGCAGCAAAAAATAAGAACGTAGACGATTGACCATAAAATTCAAAGTCAAATCGCTGGCCAATTGATTCATTTAAGTCGATCATCAATTACCGATGCAGTGGAGTTCAATTATCCAATTAAATTTCTGAATTCATCGGATTTGCCAGGAATGGCGCCGCACAATTTGCAGCTCAAGGTAGGCTCGGTGATAATTATGTTACGCAACCTGAACTAACCGAAACTATGTAATGGAACAAGACTCGCTGTTAAGAAGCTGATGAACAACATGATTGAAGCAATGATAATCATAGGAAAGTTCAAAGGTGAGGATGTTCTGATTCCAAGAATACCACTGATTACAACCGATCTGTCGTTTCAATTTAAGCGTGTGTGTCCAGTTTCCTGTTCGCCTTGCATTCGCAATGACGATTAAAAAATCGCAAGGTCAATCGTTGGAAGTGTGTGGAATGAACCTTGAATTGCCATGTTTTTCCCATTTGCAGTTGTACGTGGCGTCCTCGAGAGTAGGTAAACCATCGGCGCTATTCGTTTTCTCTCCGAACGGAAAGACAAAAAATATCGTTCATCACCAAGCGATGTGATGAACGCTAACTTAACTTTTGTAAATATTTGTAATATTCCAATATGGGTGCTCTGCAACCTGGTCTCAACATTAAATCCTAATTAAAATAATATATCTATCTATCTTCTTCTATATCTATTTTTCTATAAATGACAGAACAACGACTGTCGGGTCAGCTAGTTAATTATAAAATCGTATAGTACTTGAATTTATAAATAATGATAAATTAGTGTTTAATTACGTTTGCATATTTATTTATTCTATTTTTTTTTATAAGCATAATCTGTATTTCTTTAGTCACAGATTTTTTTAATTAGTTTTCTCATTTTGGGCAAGTTTTAGATGACTCCTGCAATAAATCAGTCTTGTTAGCTTGGATTAGCCTGACCATCGGGAACATCAACAAGAAAAACTAATCACATATAAGTACAAATCATAATATATCTTTTAAAACAACTGCTTTCCTGGTTGTTTTTTACGACGCGTATTGAATTACAAAAATATGCGAATCATGTTTAGTACAACGGGCACAATAACGTTACTTTTAATTAAAACTATTCTGTTCTGCAAAGCCAAATATAGATAAAGCAAAAGTACTCACCAATATATGTCTATGGATATTTTAAAATTTTTTTGATTGTTGTATTGTTTTAACAATGTATTTGGCCTATTTAACTCTTAAAATGTTACTGGTTCCCAACATTCTTGGACAAATCATACAATTCAGATTTGTGAAAATTACAGTAAAACTCCTAAATACAGTCCTGTATATTCGACAAACGCGCTGGCTCTAGTTAATGCTTAGTTTTAGCGAGTTTTATAAACTCGTCATTATTTGTTTTAATGATCTAAGATTTTTTATTTTTTTTGTTTTATAAGTTTATCTTAGAGAGATTCGGATAATAGCTACACTTCAGACATATTTTCTGATGTCGTAAATATCAAATTACGGTTTAGCGTAAATTCCTCGAAAGCATAAAAATATCAGACTAAATGCTCAATATAGTTAAAATTTATTGAGCTATAACTCACTACTTTTACTATTGCATCTCCATCAATCATTAAACATATTATGAGCCATTGCGGTATCCTAAAAAATTTGTGTAAAGCTGTATTAATAATTGTGTGATCAATATTATTTTATGGAACTTTTTTTTAATTTCGAATTTTAAAACCGTTGAAAATGCAAACCAACTTTTTTCTTACTTCCGGAGAGACAGGCAGATGCCCGGTCATTTTTAACACGCTTTTATTAGCTTCACTTGTATGTTTGTTTGTTTGTTTGTTTGTTTGTTTGTAACCGACTCTTTGGACTCGATTTTGACACACTTTAAACGGACAGATTTAATTGAAACTTTGTACACTTACGAAGAACCGGTAACAATACAATAATTTGATAAGTTTATATCATTATCCTGATCAGGATCGTCAGTCCTTTCCTCACGTATCCTCTGCGTGAGAGCAAGAGGCTTAATATTGTAAGTATATTCCGTGATTCTCAGTTCGGTCGTTGGCCGAGCGGGCAAGTCTTAGTCCACGCGAAACGACGGACTCCTCGGGCGTGAGTTCAAATCCCATGGCTGAAATAAAAAAATATTTTTTTTTCAGAAATATCTGTTGGATCGTAATATGTTATAATATCAGCATCAATAAGCAATATAAATATAGTTTAAAAAAACTACAAAACACGCTTTCATAGCACATCAAACTAAAAAGTGAAAAATAAATATAGTTTCAAAAAACTAAAAAACACGCTTTTAAAGCACATCAAACTAAAAAGTGAAAAATAATTATTAATATAAACTGAAAACAATAATGAACGAAAAATACTAGTATTATTGTGAAAAAAGCGTGGGGCGCTTTGTGCCATATTTTTCGTATATCGAGCAACCCACGTTTTTTTCACAATAATACTAGTATTTTTCGTTCATTATTGTTTTCAGTTTATATTAATAATTATTTTTCACTTTTTTAGTTTGATGTGCTTTAAAAGCGTGTTTTTTAGTTTTTTTAAACTATATTTATTTACTTCAATTATCTATGTGCAAGAGAAACTCAGGTGTGGGAAATTTCTTCTGGCTAAAAGAAATACTCCTCCTGATTATTTAAATTTGTTAGGGCGCGGACGTTACTAATTTTTCAAGGATTGCAATTAATGAAAATATATACTTAGAAAAATTGGACACTTTATTGCAGTACAACTGAAATACAAGGTGCACCATAAAAATGAGTCACATTTCAAGGTGTTGTAAGTTAGATGAAAATTATTTTATTCATAAAACAACTGTACAGGGTTATCCAATGAAAAGGCCCACCCAAATGACTCTTTTAGAGCTGATCCAAAGAATATACAGGTTGTCCCATAAAAGCGGGACAAACCAAGGATACATTTTTTTAAATGGAATGTTCTATATTTTTTATATTTTTGAAATCGGGTTTTTTTGTGATTTCAAATATGTGTACATGTATTCATATTTTTATTAAAAATATACAATTAAAATTTTCATAATAAATTTTTTTTAACTTATCATAGGTAAAGAAACTAACAAAGTATAAAATAACAAATAAATTCTTATATGTTACTGTTTTTTATTTATTGCAAATTTTATACTGTCAGCATCTGCATTCTGTATATGGTTATCACCACTATCATTTTAACCATGGAAGAAGAACAATAAGCATCTGACTCTTATTTTTAAATTGTATTAAAATGTCAAATCGTAGTATTAGTCCACAGGAATTCTTATTTCGCTTAAATTAAATCGCTTTATAGGATAAAAGAGCTTTCAAAATTTCAAATATACAAATTGGCGCGAAAACACGAGCCGCCATGTCACTATCTACTGTGACGTCATTCTTGTAGTAAACAAACAAGCGCAAGTAACTCTCGGTATCGGTTTTGTTAATTTATCATATAAAATAATGAGTTCCCATCGTTATACGTGGTGTATGATGCCGCACTACAAGAGTACAAGTGTAAAGACACCACAAAAGTTGTTTAAAAACTGCCAGATGATATTAAAATGAGAAAGACATGGTTACAATTTACCAAACTCAAAATTATTATCGAATAAAAGTATACTGTGTTTTTGTGAGGATCACTTTGATGTAAGTACCATTTTGTCTTATACTTTCAGTTGCTTTGAACTTTACAACTAATTTGAATAATTCTTTTACATATCAGTCATGTTTGTAATTTTGAGGTTATGTTGAAGATTGTCTAATAAATAATATTCTAATTACCTACATTATACACACTTTTATAAACATAGGCACCTAGTTAGCTTTAAAATTAGAAGTAAACGAATATTATATACGTACATAGATGTATTAATGTTCCTAAATTCGGCAGAACAGAAATCGGGATTAGTCACAAAGAATTTAGCCACCATTATTGTGAATTCTTGGCCTTTAAAAAACCGTCCTCCATAATTAATTATTGTAAACTTGAAAAAAAACAACATGAAATCAGTCGAAATATTCACAAAGCAGTCACGATGAGATAACCGTAGGTTTTGCTTACTACAAGAGTGACGTCACATTTAGAACCATCATGGCGGGTAGCGTTTTGTGACATGTCGTTCACAGACCAAAAATTTGCAATTTTAAAATTGAAATGATAAATCAACCTTGTGTTTTTGTGAATACAAACTGATAATATATGATTTATCTATTTTAAAATAAATACAACTTTAATTTGTTCTGCTTTTATGGGACATCCTGTATATAATTTGCAGGGGTTTTAAAAGAGTTCATTTAATTCTTTCTACAACTATTATTTGAAATATTTTTTTCTAACTCAAAAAATAAACAAAGTATAAGGGTGGGCCTTTTCGTTGTATAACTTTGTACTTCACTGAAGAGCATGAAAAAGATTTTTTATTATTTAGACGGTAGCTGTCATCAAAGCATTGGTAATCATGAATTTCTGGAAGCATCAACATGGATCGTTAATTATTGAACAGTATGTCAAAAATAGATCTGTACACATCTCAATGTAGATGGCACCACAACATTGATCGAAATAGATCGGTTTTGTCTCGTTGTGCTATTAATTTATTGGTTCAAAACTTTCGAGAATATGTAAAAAAAGCCTTCAGGAAGACTAACTACGGTATATATTTAAATTATAGAGTTGGATAAACTATAGACCGATCACCTCGGCGATCGGTATGCAGTGCCATTGAACATGTCCAACACCAGCTTGCGTCGCATATTGCACAAGCACTTAATGTATCACTTATACAAGATTCAGATTGTCCAGGAATTGCAAAATCAGGAACTTATTAGCCGTGAATGTTTCTGTCAGCAGTTTTGTGACGTGTTAAATGACACACAAGACCTAACCAACAATGGATGGATTCGACGAAGCACATTTTTATTGACAAACAGAACTATCGTTACTGGCCTAATGAGAAACCAAATCAATTTCACCAATAGCTGTTTCATATCGTTATGGTTATGGTAACTGTTTGGTGTGCAATTTCGTCATTGGGCCTCATATTTTTGAGGATGATACCCGCATACCGTTACATCAGCCCGATATGTCAATATGCTCGAGACATTTTTTGGTACGAGAATTGTGTCGTTTTCCTCAAAATCCCGCTGATTTATTATTTCAACAGGACGGAGCCACAGTTCATACCGCAAAAGCGCATATGGATATTTCGAGAAATTTGTTTTCGCATCGTTTAATGTCCCGGATTGGAGATTTGTCGTGGCCTGTTTGATTCCGGGAACTTACAGCTTGTGATCTTTTTTGTGGGGCTATCTGAAGTTCAATGGTTACATCAGTCGTCTACATACCATCCAGAAGCTCAAGAATAATATAAAGTTAGATGATACCGGTGAATATGCTGAGAAATCTAATGGAAAACGTCCGTTCACGAATGGAGGAATGCTTGGAGAGAATCACCTTGCAGATTTTTTTTCATGATGAACAGTTGTTTTACTAATAAAATTATTTTCATCTAACCTGCAGTACTTTGGAATATGCCTCGTTTTTATGGTGCGCCATGAATTTCTTTTCATATAAAATTATCGCAAATGTTAACATAATGTCGCATTCCAATCTAGAAATTAATATTGATAAGCCACGAGAAGGCAAAGAGATCTGAAAGTGTTTGTCTAAATAATCTAATTCAAAAAAAATTTAAGATTTCAAACTGAAGTGGGTATCCAACTGGCTGTTTTTATTCGAGTAAAAGTTCTGGTAGTCGGAATATTGGCCTGTACTAAGTGAGATCGTCTGTTTTTCCATGATAGCTTAGGGACGAGTACCTTGTAAGACCGTTTTCGTAGATTTAGTTGAATTGAAAATGTAACGCTCAGCGACCAAAAATCACAAATAGCACAGATCCCTGTTTATCTATTTGTCCTACATTCCATCTACATATCATTGAATCAACACACACTCACAGCACTGTCCCTTTCGTAGGCTTTCGTCCGCTCCCCCCGCGCACCGTCGCATGTAGTCATCTCAGACTTGACGTTCATTGCACCACAATAATTTTTTGGCGACAAAAAAGTGCTGGATAGCAACCTCTAAGGCTGAACGCTTATAATGAAAACAAAAGTTTCTAACCTTTCTAATGGACATCATCGACTGTTGGACACTATCTTCCAGTGGCCACAGACTGAATAAAAAAAATATATTTAGCA
Organism: Rhamnusium bicolor; assembly: GCA_029963845.1. NCBI lineage: Eukaryota > Metazoa > Arthropoda > Insecta > Coleoptera > Cerambycidae > Rhamnusium > Rhamnusium bicolor. The sequence continues at coordinate 21,068 of JANEYF010005512.1, forward strand.
ACTAGTTTCAGGAATTTGACTGTATGTAGAGAACATGAACGGATTTTTCCTTTTTTATAAAATGGTGATTCTTTTTAGGGGGTTTTCCAGGGGCGTGCGGTGAGTTTTGATACAGGGGAAGCAGTTTGTGATATAGGGTGATGGGTAGTGCGAAGCCCCGAGCGAAGCGATGCAAAATTTTTTTTAGAAATAGGGCGTGACTTCCGTATACTCATTTTAAAGCAAATGTCGATAGCCGCAAAATTATGATATCTAGAAAAAAAGTACACTTATAGGACCGCCACTCCTCAATAAACATAAAACATAAAAGCACCACAAAAATTAGACAACCCCGATTCCAAAGCCGAAGCTGCACGGGCGAGGGTTATACTTATGAAAAAAACGCAGACACATAACCATACCCACCGACATTGCCAGTGCCGGTAGCGGGGATTGAACCCGCAGCGAAATAGAGAGTGAGTTCAGTCACACTTGCCATCGTGCACTCTCTAGCCAACTATAAATCGAGCCGGCTAGTTAAGTAGTTAACATGCACATACCTACATTTATAATGTAGTTTAATCCGCCTCTTCCTTTTTGCGAAGTCGGAAATAACCTCGTCGTAAAAGTTTGAATTTTGGGACATCTCCTTCACAAAGTCACTTTCTATTGTCAACAGGGGCAATTTTGAAAGCCGTTCTTCACTAGTTGAATTTCTTGAAAAAGTTTTTATTCCTTTTAAGGTCGAAAAACTGCGTTCAACTGAGGCACTAGTTGCAGGTATCGTCAACACTAACTCACAATTTCAACACTTTAGAGTAGGCTTGATCCAAACAATTTTCTTTTATAAAGATAATCAGTTCGTTGGCGTTATGTTTCTGACTAATATCTTCTGTAGCATAAATAACTGAAAGTTCCGATCGTAACCCAACTATATCAAAAAAAATTCCGTAGTTATCACTCAATGACTGAAGTGCGTTTTGTGGAAACTGTTTATTTTTAAATTCATTAAAATTACACAATTCTAAAAATTGTATATCACTAAAATTTTTAAATCTATTATTTAGTTGCCCAATGATATTGTCCAAAATTTCGATAAAAAGTTTTCGATATGAAGTTCTACAATCCACTATAAATTCAGTTCGTATTTTTTTTCTTTTGCGGCTCTAAATTGTCATAACTAGTTTTCTCCCAGAACTTTTCAAATTCATTTCTTTTGTTACAAATCAAATTTTTTAATTCTTCAATTTTCTTTACACAAAATCCAACACCATTTGATTTATTTTGCAAAATATTGAATAAATTGTCAGTAAATGGGAATATTTCGGAGAAAATATTTAACAAAAAATTAAAATCAAGGTCTCTTTTCAATGAATCTATGTAACCTCTGGGATCCATTCAAAGTCTCAGTGTCCCAATCATCTTTGCTTTGTAAAATATTTTCAAATAAATCAATTAGAGGCTGTCGATATTCAGATACAGTTTGTACTAGCCTCCCACTGTAATTCCATCGTGTTGGAGCAACTCTGGGTAGTCTCTTCTGTACTTCCAAATCTAAAGCTCGTGTCCGTTTTGATGATTTAAAAAAAAGGGCAGCTATTCCACTAATACTTGAAAAAAATTTCTTTTACTTTGACCTGCAGGCCCCCCAATTCATTAGCATTACAGCGGCCCCATCATAACTTTGGGCGATAAGTTTAGCACCACACTGTAGATCGTCGACTATCTGACAAATTACAGCTGTTCTCTGCATTGTTACGTCTAAAAATCCTAAAAAAGCGCTCTTGGACTTTCCCATTTGGATTTATGTAGCGTACTATGATTGAACAACTGACTAATATTCGTAATATCGGTTGTTTCATCTAACATAATTGCAACAAAAAGGAGTTTTTTTTATTTCTTGTTTGATCTATTCAAAAACAATATTGCTTATCGGCTGAATCAAATCATTTTTAATATGATTTGATGTACCGCGAAATACCGTGGAGTGTTCCAGATGGTTACTTAAAATTGTATCGTATTTTGCTAATAAATCAACTAAATTGATGAAATTGCCCTATTAGCAACGCTCCGAGATTCAGTATGACTCTAAATCTAAGTTCATTTTCGCCGAGAAAACAAACAATGTCAATAAGTCTTTTTTAACACTTCTCGATTTTTTTACAAGTTTATTATGCTTACGGTCACTTTTTTTCAACTGTTTTTTCTTTTAGCACCGCTCGCAAATGAGTTTCACACTTACCATGCCTCTTTGTCACTTCGAGAATGTTGTTTAAATCTGAAAAGCCATTTTTATTCCAAACACCTTTTCATTTGTGAAAAGTACACATGCCAACAAAACAATTTACACAAATTTTCACAACCCGTTAACCACTGATTAGCACTGTACATTTCAATATTAAAGTACCTATAGCATGATTTAACTTTCGTTTTTAAAAGTTTTAAATCAGGTGTTGGTCTCCCGTGTCTAATAATATCCAGTTTATCTTGAAACGAATATGTTGAAAATCTCTTTTTCAACAAATTGCACACCACACAAACGCAAATAATATTTTCCACAGTGATAGGACCAGCTTCAAAACTGAATAACCAATTCTAAAACTGCTTAACCGCGTACTAATGTTCAACGTTTTAAAGATCACTTGTTGCCGCACCACAGGTTTAGAAACACCAAAAAAGTTTTTACAAATATAGCACAAAAGCTGAGAATAATACTAGGAAGATTAATATTAAGTATAATATTAAAATCGATATTAAAATCGAGATTAAAATCTATAAAACAAAACGCATTACGATGCCTATACAGCTCAGATATCAAGATTATGAAGTGGGGATGGGATGCATTTCAAGAAGTTGCTTATGTATATCGAAGTCGCGCGAGTTCGTGTTGGCTCGATTAATCGAGTGCGTCATCGTTACGGTTTTATGCAACATTATCTCAGCTGTTGAAAAGCAGGGCAGTGTCTATTGAAATTGGGTAAAAGTAAATTTTTATGATTAATGTATGTGATAAATAATACTTAGGTTCTAATTATGTGTTTTATTTAATAATCCCAGGGGAAGCACTGCTTCCCTTGCTTACATGGACCGACCGCCCCTGGGGTTTTCAATATGTTTGTGTGTATTTTTTATCCCTATACACCAATTACGGCCCTGATATTGGATAAACATTTAAAATTAAACTACCGCAGTCATTAATTTGTATTGATGGATAAATACTATTATGGCACAAAGGAAAATGGAAAAATTATTTTTCAGTGTTGAGTATTTGTGTAGTTAGTTACAAACGAAACCGCCACCAACCCACCTGATTGATTGGTCATAGCAATTGTCAAAGTAGTGCCTGTCCACAGCAATAAATTATGCAGCTATAACTAGATTTCAGTGGCAATTCCACACGGTATGGCCACCGCAAACATTAACGGCTGCAGCGTAAACAGTCGTCGTACATCTTGCCTCCTGTAGGAATAGACAAATGTTTAATCAATTGCTTAATTTAACGTTGGCTCTGGCAATTCCTTCTATAAAGCCGGATGTGCGTCACTGCATGAAGGAAGTGTAGAGACTCCCTGTTGCTCTGATGCATAGACGAGATACCGTCAATATGGAGCCATGAATCTCTTGTCACGACTTGTGGGTCACCTTCGTACATGGAAGCAAAGAAATATGAATACACGCAGATATCGACGAAGTTCTAATAAAAAATGTAAGCAACACTTTTTTTTCAGGAGCATCAACACTTTACTCGGTGAAATAAACCTATATAATAATAATAATAAATAAGATAAACAATAATACGGAAAAATACAGGGCATTTCCTAAATTTCAAGATATTACTCGGGTCAGTAAGGAGGAAAAGGTCTTTGGAACATATTGTCTCAAGGACTTTGTTTCCGGGATACGATTAAAGCATAGTTAAAGGAGATCTAGGTGGCCATTGAACAGGGTGATTGATTTTATTTTGACGCCCCTATCGCCCATGAGATACGAAAAAAAATATTATTTTCAAACTTGTAGGGATCGTTCTGAATTGCCAAAAAAATCTGTAGAAAAAACAATTAAGCATCGCATTTCCAAGATCATAATCTTTTGACCTTTGAAACCAAACACCCTCTATATTTTTATGTCATTGATTGAAATATACTGCTTTTCCTGATTTTAAAAATATAGACATATTGATTAAACCAAAGACAACATTTTTTTTACAAAATAAAAACTCTGATAAAGATTTATGGAAAGGTTTAAAAACACTAAATATTCGTTTTAAAACCAACCCCTCTATACCACAACACTTAGAAAATCCTGCAGAAGCAAATGATTTTTTTGCATCTGTTTTTGTAAAATCTAACAACTGTACGGAAAATATTGATTATTATAACAATACAAAATATGATGAGAATATATATTTTCATTTTAGATTAGTTACAGTTGAAGATGTAAATAAAGCTATCTCATCTTTAAAATCGAATGCTTGTGGACTAGATAAAATATCATTACATATGGTAAAATTGTGTCTTCTAACAATAACGCCTTACATTACAAACATCATAAACTGTTGCCCGGAGTTAGGTTATTTTCCAATACACTGGAAACAGGTGCTGATCTGTCCTCTGCCTAAAGTAAATGATCCACAAACCGTTTCCGATCTACGTCCCATTAATCTGTTGCCAGTTCTATCCAAAATATTAGAAAGAATAGTACACATTCAGATAAATGAATATTTATCAGCAAATAACATACTTCCTGCTCACCAATCTGGCTTTCGCAAAGAACATAGTACAATCACATCACTTCTCAATTTATCTGACAATATACTAAGAAACTATGATAAAAAGCTTGCTACAGTGTTAATCTCTTTGGACTTTTCAAAGGCCTTTGATACCATTGATCACGATTTACTTTGTGCCAAATTAAACTTTTATGGTTTTGGGAATAGAGAAATTATGTTTTTTAAATCCTATTTATTTCATCGATATCAGAGAGTATCTATTTGCGATCAAATATCTTCATCAAAAATTGTTGTTTCTGGAGTGCCGCAGGGGTCAATATTGGTCCCACTCTTATTTTTAATTTATACGTCGGATTTTATAAAATCTGTGGAAACTGCAAATCTTCAAGCGTACGCAGATGATATACTTCTTCAATATAATTTCGAGGCAATGGAAGTACAAACGGTTTCATTACAAATTAATGAAGAACTTGAATCTGTTTTTTCCTGCAACAAAGCATAATTTGAAGTTAAATCCAAGCAAAACCAGTATGCTCCTATTTTGCTCAGAGACTAAACGGGAAGGTATAAATCAATTATTACGCCTTAATATAAATAACGTACCTTTAATTCTGTCACATGAATCAAAAATACTGGGTGTAATTTTCGATGATGGCCTCAGATTTAAATCTCATGTTGGTAAACTGCTTCAAAAGTCCTTCGTAAAAATGAAAATTTTATTTGCTAATAGGCATTTAATAAATTACAAATTTAGGAAAAAACTCTGCGAGTCACTCGTTTTGCCTATTTCCAGTTATTGTGATTTAGTATATTTTCCCTGCTTGGATCAAATGACAAAAAACCGTATACAAAAAGTACAAAATATATGTTGCCGTTTCATCTGCAACTTAAGAAAATTTGATCACATTTCCGCTGCTTTTGCTAACCTTAACTGGCTAAATATGGAAAAAATTGTTAGATACCACTATCATGTTTTTATTCAAAAGCTTCTAATAAATTCATCACCTGCCTACCTTAAAGAAAAGATTGTTTTCAGAAGTGCCATACACAATTTAAATATCAGATTTCCCAACACACTTACAATGTCCTTACACAGTACGGCTATGTTCACCAGATCATTTAGTTTCAATGCAGTACAAATTTACAACGATACACCCAATAACTTCAAAAATCTTTCTATGAATCAGTTCAGAAAAAAAAATTAAGTTACATCTTTTGTCAAACTAGTAATATTGGTTATATGATTGTTATTTATGTATTTATTATATTATTACTTTCTTGGATATGTTTCTTTCTTGGAACAGACAAATATGAAGTTTAGTTTACGTTATTTATTTTATTTTATTTTTTTTTATTTTTAGGTGCATACTTATTTCATTTATTTTAAATATTTTTAAAACTAGACCAATCCTTTGTGTAGTCTAGTACATGTCTAGCTATAGGTTTTAGGTTAATTTATAGTTTGTATGTATAGTTAAGATTTTTTTATATGTATATATATATATCATAATATATTAAGCTGTGGCGGTTAAGTGTAAGAGTAGCCCACTGGCTAAACTTCGCCGCGCACACCCCAACATCAATATAAATTTATATATGTGTATATTGTGTAATATACCTACATGTATACTCAAAATAAAGACGATTATTATTATTATTATTATTATTAATAAGCATTCTTGAACAATTTACAATAATGCCAATACCACTTAGTGAACAACTGTCAATTAACAGTAATGCTTATTATTTGTTTTAAACCACAGCCTACTAAATTTTACTGAAAGAAATGTGTGAATTTAATCGTTTTTAGAAAATCATTTTTCAAATTTTACTAATTACTAACTACTTTGGATGCAAGAATAATAATAATAATATATTCTTTATTTAAGTAGACATGCATTACATGTATATAAAAGTCGTCAATATACAGATATAAAGAGCTATCAAACAAAAGATGATTTGATAACCAAGTCAACATAAAGTGTAAGTTCAACGAAAAACAGATTAATAAAACACATAGTTGTATTTAAAAGATAAAAAAAAATACACAAATACAAACATAATACCATATATACACCAAACTCAAAAGGTCATGTCAAAAAATTCTTGCAAAGAATAAATCGCTTCTTGTAGCAATATTTCTTTTAATTTTATTTTAAACAATTTTAAGCTAGTAACTTCCTTAAGGCAACGAGGGAGATGATTGTGTATCTTAATGGGCATAACCGTGACTCCATTACTGACAACGGAGAGTTTATGTTTTGGTACCAAAACATTGTTGGTATGTCTTAAGCTATAGTGTATATTGCGATTAGAGAACTAGGTAAATTGTTGATTTGGTATGTTGGTTTTCACAAACAGGCAACATGATAAAGTGTATAATGCAGTCACTGTAAGTATTCCAAGTACAATAAACAATTTTCTACATGAATGCGTTGAATGTTTGAACTGCATAGTCCTAATTCTTTCTTTTTGCATAATAAGAAGATCATTGATTTTGCTAGATTCCCCAGCAGAGAATACCATAATTTAACAGTGACTGTACATGTGCAAAGTAATACATTTTAAGTACTCTTAGGCTAACACAAGAACGAAGTTGCCAGACAACGTAGCATCTAGCAGACATTTTTTTTGTCAAGTCTTCAATGTGTTCAAACCAATTTAATTTACTGTCAACAATTAACCCTAACAATTTTGTAGACTGACTATTTCTTATTGTTGAGTTATCAATCTTTACAAATAAACTGATATCGGGAGTGTTGTTAGTAAACATTAACATTTGCGTTTTAGTCCCATTAAGTTTCAATCCGAATTTGCTGCAGTAATTGGTCATTAGCGAAGTACACATGATTACTTGACAGCTCATGTATATTATCTGCCATCGAAGCAACTGCCACATCATCGGCAAATTGTGTAACATGGAAGTCCTCTGTTACTTTTAAATGACTTTGCAGATCATTTATGAAAATTAAAAAAAGAAGAGGTCCCAAGGTGCTACCTTGTGGAACTTCAGTTGGTACCAACTTAGCATCTAACTGATACACTTTGCCACCTACATTTAGTGTAACCCTCTGCGTTCTATTACTCAGATAGGATCTAGTCCAAGAATTAGGTATTCTTCTTATAGCATAATCAAATATTTTATTAAGCAGCAACTCGTGGTTTACCGTGTCAAATGCTTTAGACATATCAAAAAAAGACATTCACACTTTTCCTTATTATCAGTATTTTGCAGCAGGAATGTGTAAAGTGAAGTAATTGCATCCTGTGTGGAGTCCTTCCCTAAAACCAAATTGACTGCTTGACAAAAGTTTATTTTTATTAAGGTACGTTTTTAGTTGACTAGCATATGCATATTCAAAAAGTTTGGAAAATACAGAGAGTAGCGAAATTGCTCTATAGTTTGATAGCAATTCTTTTTTAATTTTTTTTATGAATAGGTATTAATATTGCATTTTTTAAGCAAGACGGAAAAGAACCTTCGATAAAAGAGAGATTTATTAATTTGCAGTGGATCAGCAATAAAATCTGCGTTGCGCAAGCAACGAACACGGAATTCCGTCTGAATCTGCAGAATCTTTTATAGTTAGTTTTTTCAACATATTTCTTACATCATCGGCCGCAATGGGTGCTAGAAACATATTACTGGAATTATTATCTTTAATGATTTGCCAGGCTGTACTACTTTTATTAGTTGATCAATTCATAAGAGAATTGTAGTATATTTTCTTTGCATTACATATATTTTTTTTGTGATGATCTTTTAAAATTGTATAGTAGTTCTTTATTTCAGGGTTATCTAAAGTTAACTTAAACATTTCTCTAATAAACTTACCCTCGTTAATTATGTCATTGCTTATCCATTTTTTGTCTTTTTGATTTTTGGTATAATTATTGTTACAATTGGGAATGTAACGTCTAATATTTCATGGAACCTGATTAAAAAGTTATTAAATGATTGATCTATATTGGTATAAAAATCAATGTTATCCCATTTCTCAATCGAGATGAGTTTTCTGAAGTGTGCAATATTATAATTGTTTTTAAAATCCCTCTTATAGATATACAAATCATTTTCCTCATAATTAGATTCAAATTTAAAGCATACTCTTTGCATGTAATGGTCTGATAGATCGCATAAAATTGCTTCAGATGCAAGCTCCACGATTTCGCCAATATTTGTGAAAATATTATCAATGATTGATTTTGCTCTTGTTGAAGGGGACTTCTTTGTTCAAATTTTGACAATTTTATGACAAATAAAACCTTAATGATCGTCTAAAAACTGATATTTTTAGAAAATTGTACAAATAAAGCAAGTAGATTTTAAGTACATAGATAGTAGTTAGTCACCGTCTGAATAAGCAACTTCCTTGACTCTGGGTTTACAAAACTTTTTGATTTTCCATGGCCTACTATTTTGTTTTGTTAAGCAATGGATAACTCTTCTTAAATTAGTCTCTTGAAAAACAATTTTTTTCTTGGCATGTGATACATCATTTGAAAGAACTTTTTAAGCGTAATCTGAAAAACAGAAAAAAAGTTCTCGGTGCATGCCCCTCTACCTGTGCTCAGTAGGGTGTATTAAAACGGGCCCAGTTTCCAGAAAGTGAATGGTCGTGGTAAAGCGGAATAAGAAGTTATTTTGTGTATCGTTTCATTTACCGAAAGTGGATTTCACGGTATTTTGTCCAGCTAAAATCGCCATCCAGCTCACTGTGCGGCATAAATCCAAAACCACAAAATAAAATGTCACTTGATAGAAAATAATTTGCTACAAAACTTTTATAAAGGTAATTTTTGTAGCAGGGCATTAAGCTAACCCTGTATATTTCGTTTATTATGTACGATATAGGCGTCATGGTAACTTGATATTCTTGACCCTTAAGGGAATAAAAATAAGAACTGACAGGATATCTCATGAGAAAATGGACTGCCCAAACACCAATTTTATAGTGGATGTGTTTCGTAAAGCACTTTAGATCTACTGCCCTATGTCACATACCAAGGAGAGATAATTGTTTTTGTTAGGTGTAATGTTTCTCAATTTTTAATGTCCATTGATCAACTGGAGCAGTTATTTATTATAAAGTGTTCTAACATGTTCTACATTATTGATGCGGATTGATAGCTTCTCCTTTTATTACTAATAAATATAAGATTATAAATGAAATTTACCGGTAGCATAACTCCTGGCGAATTTGTTTGTACTATAAACGTTATGATCATCCGTGAATGTACGTCATTAATTTTTTTATTGACCTGTTAGTGTCTAAATCAACAGTTTATTAATAGAACCGTAGTAAATCTATCATTAAAATAATTAATTGCAACTCATTTTAATGAAAGATCTAAATTTCTCTAAACACTAAAACATACAAACTAATCTAATAATACTAATCTAATCTAATCTCATCACATCTTTCTTATATAAGATGAATAATACGTACACAAATGAAAAAAGTATCTGCTAAAGCCATTGAAAAATATGCACTATACCGTTTATTTACAAAACACATTAATTTGCAGGCATTGACCGATTTTTTTTTCTTTTTTATTAAACAACACAGGTAATACAGCCCCCAGTATTTCTGAAGGTACCACAGTGTACCTTGTGCTGGAGAGCTACACATTTTAAGACAATGGACACACACCTACTATCCGAATATGCGAGGATTAATTTCTGGTTTAGAAAAAATCCTAGATCCTCGAACCAAGGACCTCAGTACGAGAGGCAAGTGTCCTTACCGCTCGACCACGAAGCCACACAATTTCATTAAATTTCCACATTCTATATAGGCCAATAGTCAGATCAGTTGGTTCCCCATGTCAAAATTTGGTTTAATATTTTTTAAACATCCAATTGTTCTTTTAGACAAAATCAGTTCTTTACTCATAAACACGTCTCTTTCCTTTGAGAAACACCGGCACACAAAAAAAAAGTTGTTTGTACATTTGACGCCACCTACCTCCCGACATGTATTTCGACCTGCTGAATCCGAATTTGAAGTCAGTTTGGACCGTACACCCTCAAATACCGAGTAAATTGAAAAACCGTAAAAAATAGCGAAAATTGGGTGTTTCGGTAATAAAAAAAATTTTGTGGATCTAAACCAAGCCTAATTTTTATGTATTTCGATCCGCTGAATACGAATCTAAAGTATATTTAGACCATAAGCCGTTTTAAATCTAAGTAAATTGTAAAAAACCCTCGAAAATTGCTAAAAATGGCAAAAAATTGTGATTATGTTGAGGGAAAAAATTTTTTTTTAATTAGAACAAAATTGTATTTTCTTATTTTCTTTCAGCTGTAATTTTGTTTGTATTTATCGCTCATTTTAGTACGACATTTGAATAAATTCCTTATTAATAGTACTAATAAATGGTACCACGGTACCAATATGGTTCCATTTGAAAAAATTGAGTTTTTCCCCAAAAAATCTTTTGATGAACTTTATTTGCTCATAAATCACGTAATTTAGTATTTTTGCCGGGATTTCGATTTCTCTAGCATTACACGGGCCATTTAGAATAAATCGGAATCGTCATGGCACACTTAAATGGAATACTAAAAATTATATTATAAAAAAATATTGACGTTTGAAATATCACTTATTTGGTATCGTTGAATTCAGAAAATTATGCAGAATTCAAAAATGCAGTAATATATAGGATGTTCCATTTAACAATCGAAAGTTAGTGTCACTTCTGGCGAAACCGGAAGTGAAAGAAAAATCACTTATATGTCAAAAAGTGCTACTTATTCTGCATATAAGATATCCCAAATTTCAATTAATTATCTTCAAAACTAAAGGAGAATAGTTGGATGGACCATGATTCTGTTACACCCGGTATAATCTTTGGTAAGACCAAGTGTATTACAAAATGCATGAAGATAAACGTACACCTTAGATTTATTCATCTTTAACTTGTGAATTTTGTGTATAGTCTAATTTGACTTAAATGATTAATCTAGGAGTCACATGTCATTAATTTAGGTTCAAATGAACTATAAATAGAGTAAATATAAATAGAATAAAAATATCTTTTCCACTGTATTTTTGTGAAAGTTTCAAATCCCTTGGGAGTACGTGGGAATGTCTTTTCAATTACTCTTATATAAGGAAGTTTTTGGCGTAGTAGATATTGAAGTACATTTGGTCATTTTATCTTGAGCCCAGTGAAGTATCGAATATGACTTTTATAAGTAGATTATATACTTATTGACAAATTTATTATTTATTAGAAGAGTCGATCATGATTTCTGCTTGAGTTCTAATGTTGTTTGCCCATTTTCTGTTTTTAGTAAATTTAATAAAATTTTTAATAAAATCGTTTGTATATGCTTATTGCCAGACTAGCAAATTATTTTTAAATATTAATGTGTTATGACATAAATAAAAGATAATAGTCGCCCAGCTGTTAAATTACTTGTTAGGAAAAGTAATTAAGTTACTAATTTTCTTCATTTAAGAAGTATAAAAAAAAATGATTATAAAGTACAAGTTACCTTATCAAATTTCGTTACGTCATTTTCGAGTTATGATTATGACCAATATGATTTGAAAACAAAAGTACATTAGACTGCCTAGTCTTAAAAAAAGTTTTGTGACTCTCAAGTCACCGAAATAGACCCCTGAAAATTCTAGGATTTCATGTTAGATAAAGAGAGATGTGGCTGTACAGTTTATTGTGGAGTCCGCGCCACATCTAGGGTATTGGCAATTGCCTCTCTTATCTTAGTCTGAAATAAATTACAGATACAACTTCTAACCAGGATAGAATAGAACCATCGACCTTCTTTACCGAGAAAATAGCTTTAAGTGCTTTACCTGTTCGGCTACTATTCTATAGTCAAAGTCATAACTAGTGATAAATTCGAGACACGACTTTTACTTAAATATAATATTGTAAACACCTAATGAAACATTTTCAAACAATATAACATGATAAAATATTCTTATGTACAGAGTGGGCAAAATTTCGATGTTTGTGTAGGATAACTCGGTGACTATAAGAGGTACAAAAAAATGGAAGACGCATTCTCGATCTCTATTTTTGAGACCAAGTCACTGGCGAAAACAAAAATTTGCTGACAGCAAAAAGTACCTGAAGAATGTAAAAGTTGTTTTTTCATAACTTTAGAAACAACCAAGATATTGACATGTGTCTAAAAGTCGAAAAATCGAACTATTATTTATAACTCGAAAACAAAAGACGATAACAAATTTTTGGTTTCGCCAGTAAATTTGTTTCAAAAAAAGAGATCGAGAATGTGTCTTCCATTTTTTTGTACCTCTTACAGTTACCTATGCAAACATCGAAATTTGTCCACCCTTTACACTCGACAATAACTAGTATAGCAACGTGAATGCATCGATAAACAGGCGGATCAAGTCACTGGGCTATCACGTTTACGCCCACTGCTCCATTTGAAAATGATTATACTTTAATAGTTATTTATGATACACGTGTTAAAAATGACTTTATTTTGTGAGTGGAGAAGTTTGCGAAACGAGCGTAAGCGAGTGGAGCAACTCCACGAACAAAATAAAGTCATTTTTAACACGTGTATCATACAATGTTTTTTCTACAAACACCATTAAAAGAACAATAAAGTTTCTTTAAAAAAGATTTCAAATCCTTTCAATGGTTACCTCATAATTTTAGTAGTTTGTAGGATTTATGAAATAAATAAATCAAGTTTGCCCGTTGTTTGACACATGCTTGTCAAATGTGAAAAACTATTGCAATATGATGAGTTCCAATGTTAATTATAGTCCAGAAGGAAGCGAATCGATTCCTCAAGAAATTGAAGAAGCAGCTACAAGGGCAGCTTTAGATTTGTTGCCCACAAAATCCAAACAACAATATGAATTAGCGTACAAACGCATTGTGGAATGGTGCGATCGGAACAATGTTGCAGGCAAGTACAGTGAAAATGTAATGTTGGCCTATTTCGAGCAAAATTCTAAAATTTGGAAGTATTCGACGCTTTGGGCACATTTCTCAATGATAAAGGCTATGTTAAATGTCAAGAACAATCAAGATATAAGTAAGTTTTATAAACTCATCGCATTTTTGAAGCGCAAAGGAGAAGGATATCGTTAAAAAAAATCAAAAATTTGTACACGCCAAAATATTGATAAGTTTATTGCAGAGGCGCCAGATGACAAGTATTTGATGTTTAAAGTAGCTGCTGTAATGGGTTACTGTTATTACTGAAACTTATATTGACTTATATCATAAGTACTTAACATTACGTCCAGCTCATGTCAACCATCAACGTCTTTTTATTAAATACGCTAGTCTGGTAACAAATGTACGATTCAACCTGTTGGAATAAATATGTTTGGAAAGATGCCTACAGATATTGTAAGATTATTGAAGTTACCAAATAGTGAACTTTACACCGGACATTGTTTCCGTCGGACATCCGCCAGCTTGTTAGCAGACTCTGGTGCAAATTTATGTACAATAAAAAGACATGGAGGATGGAAAAGTTCGAGTGTTGCAGAAGGATACTTGGAAGATTCGTTAGAAAACAAAAAGAGGATTGCTTGTCACACTCTTTCAAATAATTGCTTTTCTTCTAACAATTCAGAAATAGAGCATATTAATAGTATTTCCTCCACTGCTTCAAGTTCAACTTCAACAATTTCTTCTTGTGAAGTAGCTTCCTCACAAGGGATAAATATTACTAATTGCTCCAATTGTACAATTAATATAAATATTTCTAAATAACTTGTAATTTTTTGTTAAAAAATATATAAATGTCATTATGACAAACGACTTGTCATTTTACTTTTTGCACTAGTGTTAAATGTAAATCATGTGATCATTTTTAACTCGAATTTATATAATATTACATTTTTAATTCAAGTATGCCGTGTTAAAAATTTAGTTTTTAATGGTGTTTGTAGAAAAATACGTTTGTGTGAATAACACGTGTATACATCAACAGTGCGAAATTAAAGACAACGAAAATTAACTTTTTAAAATGTCTTAATCAATTCTTTCAGGCCCGGTTTTTCAATCACGGATAATTACTAGTTGGAGGTTAACGAGTGCTATATTTTCATAAACATTTATAGGATCATAATACAAACGATGCCAACTAAAAGTTGATTCATATGTAAAATATTTATTATTATAATTACTTAAAAAATAAATGTAAAATTTGAAAAAGTCGAATTCTACAAGTGCGGGTTTAGTTAACTTACGATTAAAAACTGGGCCTCAAAGCAAAGTGAACTTGTGGACTTGTGATTTTCCGGAGTTACAATTTAAGGAACAGAATTATATTACACAAGCTGTAAAAGAGCGCTTTCATGTAACGGCAAAGCAAACATAAAAGACACATTCCCTCAGACAGTCATAGAAAGTGAGTGGTAATATTACAGCTAATCTGGCGAATGCTACAAAAAATTAAATTCCATCCTACAAATTGGTTCTTGTCCAAGAATTATCCAAAAATGATAAACTTGCTCGTTTTCAGATTTGTACGCGTTTCTTAAGGGAATATGCTGATTTTGTGGAACGCCTGTTTATGAATGATGAAGCGCATTTTCACTTAAATGGCCGTGTTAACAGTCAAAACTTTCGTTATTGGGCTATGGAAAATCAATGTAAAATTACCAAGACCACTTCATTCACCTAAAGTTACGGTATTTGCGCAATTTCAAGCTTTGTTAATATTCTAACAAAATGGCTATCCTGTTACTGTAACTTCTCGACACTACTCGAATATGTAACGAAGTTTTCTTAAGTCTGAAATTGAACAATTGCCTGAAGAATATTGGTTCCAACAAGACAGCGGTACAAGTCATTCGGCAAGAATTTCCATGGGGGAAACTTTCACGCAGCGATGAATTTTGCGGGGTGAGAGATTTTCTTGCCGGAGTGGCCAGCAAGCTCGCCCGATCTAACTATACTCGATTTTTTCTTTGGGGTTACCTCAAGCACAAGGTATACAAAAACATGCCAAGGACTCTTGATGACCTCAACAGAAATACAGAGGATGAAATTCGTATAATATTGGAGCACATGTTGCATAATGTAATGGATAATTTTGTACAGCATTTAGAACAGTGCGTTGGTGAAAGAGGAGGCCATTTGCAGCATAGCATTTTCCATTATGTATGTTATAGTATTATGTTATTGTAAATTATAATTTTTGTTAATGTTTCAAAATGATAGTAGACATTTGGCTCTCATGCTACAACGTATTTTTCATTCATTTTGTATCAACTAAAATATATTAAGAGTCTTATATACCCTATTAAATCATAATTCTCGAATATCTCGTTTAAAACTTATCCGATTTGAGTGCGATTTTTACAAGATTTTTCAAAAATATGTATAAAATGTCGGAATGTAATTTTTTTTTTCAGAGTCGTCAAAAAATTTTCGCATGCATTTTAAATATTTTGTATCCAAATTTTTTAACATTCCGACATTAGTCACTGTTTGTAACGTTTATATTCATGTGACCCAACTCTTGGATTAGTTGAAAATAAATTTATTAGAAAACTAAAAACTGCATATCTATATTCCGATAATAGCTGCCATCTCGCATGATATTTCGGAAACACGGATGCACTTGCATACACTGGACTCGTTTGCGGGAGGGGGGAATCGGGCACTTAGGAACCACGTTGCGATTTGCGTAAACAACAGTGGCGTGTGTATTCTAGAGATATCTCAAATTTACTTATTTGTTATAAAGTGGGTACACTTGATTTCAATAAAAACTGGTACACTTTCTTTTAGCTATGTAAATCATTCGTTCTTTGATTGATATTAATAATCTTACAAATGTCACTTTGACGTTAATCAGTGGCGTCATTATTAAAAATGGTTCGACATCTAACAGATATTCAAAAATTTCGAATTGTTTCTAAAATTGAAGATGGTTGGTCCATAAGAAGACTTGCTGCTGAATACAATGTGAGTAAAACCACGATAATGAGTGTTAAAAAACAAATGGGAAACCAACCAAATGGTATCCCGTAAAGTTGGTTCCGGTAGGCCCAGAAAGAGTAATAATCAAGAAGATGAAAATCTTGTAAATTACCTAATAGAAAACCTTTTTCAGACTGCAGTAAATGCAATTTCAGAGACAAATTTCCCTACTTCGGTATCTACTGCTTGCAGAAGAATAAAACTACAAAGCGACTTGAAGAGTTGTTCAGCGGCTAAAAAATACAAACTTTCAGAAGAAAAGAAGCAGGGTAGGATTATTTTTGCACTCAACTATATAATCAATGATGAAAACTTCTGGGGATAAGTTGTCTTTTCTGACGAAAAGGTTTTTTAAATCCTGTAACGATGGACATGTTCGCGTATATAGGCCTCCTTCCACTAGATACGACGAAAGATATACTTTCGATCCACAAATATTAGGAATGTTTTCAGTCAATGTCTGGGCTTAGATGAGCCTAAATGGGTTAGGTGTGTGTTGGAACAGTGGTGGTCATCTCAATTCCATTAAATATATCGAAATATTAGACAATATTATGTTGCCGTCAGTAATAGAGGTGTTTCCGGAAAACAATTTTATTTTCCAGTAAGACAACTGCTCCATACATACGGCCCATCGTGTCAGGCAATGGTTTCTTAATAAAAACATAGAGTGTTACCGTGGCCATCTAAAAGTCCGAATTTAAATCCAATTGAAAATGTATGGGGACTAATGGTGAAACATATAAGAAAATTAAATAACCATCCAAATAATTCCCAAGAATTGGAAGGGATAATTGAAGACGCTTGGGAGAACTTGTCGCAAGAAGTTGACCTTGCAAGAAATCTGATTTTGTCCATGCCTGCAAGACTTCAGGTAGTTTTAGGCGCTAATGGAGCAATGACAAAATATTAGTTAATTCTGTATTACGTAATTGAAGTTCATTTATGTTATTTTTTTATTGTATTTTTATGTTTAGTTTGCATTGTTTACATTTTTTTAATCTCAAGTGGTATTTTTGTGTTCTTATTTTAAAAATAGAATTATCATTATTCAGTTAGTATTTTAATTACAACCATTAGAATTATCCGTAACAAATATTATTTTTTTAAACAATAATGTAACAGGCTTGAAAATGTTTTGAAAAAGTTATTTTCTAATTATTTTTTAAAATTCCATTTGAATAAAATAAAAGAGAAAGGTTTAATAAGTTTAAAAACACAAAGAAAACCGATCTCCTCCAAAAAAACCAGGTCCGGGGTAAATCACCTCTTCTTCACCCCCCCTCTCGACATGCCTGGCCAGCCCTATTTACAGATATACGCACACAACTAAACTATTAAGATTTTCGATTACAAGAGTTGTACCAGTTTTTTTTTAAATCAAGTGTACACCTAAGTAGACGTGTTATTGAAAGTGATTATTAGTGCAGTGAAAGAACAATGGGAAAAATAAAAACATATCATAAGCGTAAATACCCTAGCAGAAAACCGAAAAATCGAACATTAGCCCAAAAGAGAAAATATAAAAAGTAAGTACTAGTGAAAATTGAATTTTTTTCGTAAATTAATAAAAGTAATAATTTTCTTTTATTTCCGGTAATTTCTGTAGAGAGACTAATATAAATGAAAGTTTTCCCATTTTGCCGTCTCTAAATATTGATATGGAGAATGAAAGGCTCAATGAAAGGTGAATATGATAATTTTTATTTTTGATTTATTTTAAGCGCAGTAACCTCATGTACAGGGTGATCATTTTAAGTGCACCGTACTCGATTTTTCTGCTGTATTTTTAACGTAGGAAAAAACTTCAAAAATTATACTTATGTGCTTTTTTCTAAGGAATCCGAAAATTAAAAACAATTGAATGTCAAATAAAAAGAAAACGCCGAAAAACTGAAAAATAAAAAAATTACACCCCGCATTAATATGCGGAAATGGACATTCCGAATACTGATTAAATATGCGCGTCACATACATATCTTTTACTTCCTGTTTGACCGGAAATTGCCTTAATTTTTTTTATTCTAAATGATATATCCTGTATATTCAGCTCGATTTAAAAAATTTCTTTCTGAATTCTGCAATATATGTAACATCATCAGAATCTTTCATATTTGATAAAAATATTGGAGTTTAAATTTAAAATAACACAAATATATTTTTCATATTATTTCATCGCCTTTTCCATTCTGAGTTGAATGATGTGACACACATTGATACTTCCATTTTATAGGAAAAATTTTTAAAATAATACTATGCATTAATAAGCAACGGTAAAATGGAAATTTTTTTGTAGATGAACGATTCAATTGTTTTGTTGTTTAGTTCTTTAGCTATTTTTAAACAAAGTAAATAAAATAATTTCGGGTTTTTTTTATTGTTTTTACATATTAATTGCAGGACAAGGACGCATGAAGGGTAAGGTTAGCTACTGCTTAGCTTATAAGCTTGACGCAATACAACTTTTTCGTCGGTTTATGTCGTACGAAACCTCTAGTACTCCGCCTCTGATAATTCAACATCTCCCGATCTGAAATGTTCCACTATGCCGTTTTGTAACTAGAACATCGGCCACCTTCGACATTCGCCGCGCTAATTTCGGTTTGGCTGTATATATGCACCGCGGCCTGCGCGGGGTGTGGTAAAATCGAGACTATATTTCACTTGCATCTGATATAGACTCTTAAAGAAACAACTTATTCCAGACTTTTATCTTTTAAGCATATACGTATAATTTTTAATTTATTAGTGCATGTTTTAACTATTACGCAATTATTTAATGAAACATGGATAATTATTATCTTGGAATACAATGCCAGAATCTATGTATAGCGTCGCGGTCAGTTAAGCAATTTTGATGCGGTTTAATATTAATAAATGCGTTCCTAAATGTCACTGATTTATTTCTTGGCGCGCACGGTTTGCAACTATATAATTATTATTAATTAGTTGCCGTTTCTATGGAAATTGAATTTGCAAGTAAGTGTATTATTAGAAACTTGCACTGGGAAAACAACGTCTCGGTGATGTCTCCATTGGACTTGTTATTAAATAAACACGATTTACTTACCATTTACCAGTGGTGTAACCAAGTATGGCCTGACAGAGGGTTAACAGTGTAGGAAAAATATAATTTTAGTGGGGATAAATTAGGGACTACTTATATGTGTTAAAAGAAATAGGCGTGATTACTGGATGGCAACATGGATTTAGGCTAGGAGTATCCGTGGAGACTATATCTTGTACAAATTTGGATTTAATGTACAAAAATAGAGATTATGGCCAATACGTTGTGACTATTGTTCAGTTTATCCAAAGCCTTCGATACCGTACATAAAACTATTCAACGAATTTATGAAACCTCGATAACACGTGAAATGTAATAATGTGTACTCTGTGATGTGTATAGTTTATTTTGGAGTTCCACAAGGTTCTGTTCTTGGATCACTATTATTTACGTCGTTTACTAATTACCTATTCAATGTTGTAGAATATACGTTGACAGTTATGTGATGGCATTAGCTGCTCAGTAGTTTCCGTTTCTATTGACTACTATACTATACTATGCTATAGGTACTGTATAATAATAATAATAATTTTCAACTTTATTCAGAAAAGAAATTGTAAAATACAAGAAATATATATACATTCTCTTTTAGCAATTTACAATGCGAAGTTTAGCCACATGGCTATTCCTACACATGACCACCTAGGCAAAATACAAAAAGAAATAGGTAAGATATATAAAAGAAAGAATAAAAAATAATAACAACAATAATAGTAATAATAATACATTTAAAATTACACACAGATTCATGTTGAGACTAATTAATGTACAAAACGATACTAAATAACCACCAATTATGGCGCTAAAAATAATGATATAATGTATGTAAGCAGTAAAATCACTTAGGTATTAAGTACTAGAATTAATATTGCAGGCTTTACTTTTTTTACGAAAAACATTCACTGATGATAAGTTTTTATATATACGATCCACAGAATTATACAAATTTATAGACATATAAGAAAAGCTGCCTTTAAATAATGCAGTACTATGATGTAGCATGGTTAGCATGTTCTGATATTTAATATTTACATTGTGAACAGCAGCTCTAAAAACTAGCTTATCTTTAAAGCTGCAAATAGTTTCTGTGTATTATGGTCGTAGAGTACATATGTACTTACTGTCGCCAGCATTCACCTTGACCGCGAAACTCTTTCTCCAGTACAGTCTATTATTAGCTTTCGAGTTGTGTACACGTTAAGTCACTTGGGGGTATTGCATATTGTTTTTGTGTTTTTATTTTATTTGTTGTACTGTATTGTTGATATTAATTTAATAATAAAGCATGGCAGACGTATGCAGGGGTAGAAAACGGCCACTTGCTGACAAAGTGAATAAATTCATAGGTGAATTCCCGGATTTATTCTATGATGGTACTAAAATAATTTGTAAAGTATCCGAGAAAGATTTGATGTGCTGGGATAAGCGTGATTGTGGACTTCACGTAAATAGTGTACACCATAAAAATAAAAAAAAAATGGCGTGCCTTCCACAACACAGTTTATGTTTGATTTACTATTAATGCTGATTGCTGATTGCCTGTGATGTTTTGCTGCACATACTCGATAAACAACCATTTCGAGAGTTCTGGAATAAATACAATGCCCAGGTTAAGTTACCAAGTCGCACAACGTTATATAACTATCTACCAACTGTACACATAGACATGGTAAATAAGATGAAATGTGAATTAAAAAATACACGGCTATGGTTATCTGTTGTTGAGAGAACAGATTGTAACAAAAATTCTATTTTAAATGTTATAGTACGAGTACTGGACCCTTTTAAACCGACAGTTCCACTGTTACTAGCTAGCAAAAGACTAAGTCAGTGTATTAGCGAAACAATTACCAGGGTGGTGCTGGAGACGTTAGAAAAATTTGAACTGTCAAAAAGTCAAGTGTTGATGTTTGTGACTGATGGCGCCGTGACAATGCATTCGATAGGCCGTTCTTTGCAAGAACAAGGTTGTACGTTTATACATGTTACGTGTAAAGTGCATGCTTTACATCTTGTGGCAGAAACTATTCGAAAAGGTTTTCCAGAGGTGGATACATTAATAGCAAGTACAAAAAAAGTGTCTCTTAATTCTTCTAAACGTCTCCGTGCATTTCATAGCAAGTAGCGGTATTCCTGAACCACCACAGCCGATTCTTACACGTTGGGGAACATGGTTGCATGCAGCTTTTTATTATGCTGAATATTTCCAACAAATAAAAGCTGTGATACTACAATTCAATCCAGATATGGCTGCAGCTATTAAGGAGAGAGAGACAAAATTCGAAGATATTTCCGTTGAAATAGCTTTAAAAAATATTGCGACGAACTATAAACCATTGCATGAAAGCATAAAAAAATTAGAAAACAGTGCGTTGTCGTTAGCGGAGTCATTGCAAATAGTGGACGAAGTAAATCTACTGCTACACGATATAGGTGACGCAACAAATGAGCAGGTTAAAGAAAAGTTCGCAAGTGTGTTAAATAAAGACACCGGTTTTACCAAATTAAGACAAATATGTGCAGCCCCAGATCCGTTAAGTGCGTTCATAGACTATTTTACATATGCATGTATTACATCAGTAGATGTCGAACGGTCGTTTTCAAGATATAAGAATATATTTTCACCAAAGCGAACTTCACTCATGGAGACAACCATAGAAACATACCTGATGCTGCAAAATGGCTACTCATCTTCTCCAGTTTGTGATAAGCAAGCTAGTTAAGAGGATAAGTTTTACATACATTGTTATAAATTGTAACAGTTTATTGTTTCTGGTATTAGTTAATTTCGCGTACATCATTGTCCCACGGACATTTTTGACAGCCCTACTTATTTCTTAAATAAGTGGACAATTTTATTAAGCGAAACAAAAAAAATTAAAAAGTGAAATTTGACTAACTGTTCCATTTTTAGCCATTGCAAATCTACATATTTGGCAGTAACATGATCAAATTTCCTTAAATTTATAAATAAAACGACAGCAACAATTTTGCAAAATTTGTAATCGATTTTTTGTAACTTGTTCCAAGCAGAAATAGTACATAATGTCGCAGTAATAGAAAATAGGCGTAACTAAGCTTTCACAAAGTTTTTTACGTTTTTTATAGTTTAATATATGTTAGCGTATAGCACTTTTAATCGTCAATAGAATCTTTGTAATAGAATTTTTATGTGCTGATCAAAACGTAACTTTTCATCTATTATTATTCTCAGGTTTTTAGATGTGTTGAGAGAGATAAATTTTCGCGATTAATATGTATTTTAATAGATGTCTTAAAATATTGCTGCTTGTTTTCAGAATAAAATAAAATGACAACCAATTTATTAGGGTTGATCTTAAGGTTATGTCGTTGTGAATATTTATAAATATTGTCTGGATCTTGGTTGATTAAATTAGCAGCTTTGTCATAATCAGATGGGTCAAAACAATGAAGAAGTTGGGTGTCATCTGCATATGCCTGGAGATGGGAACTAAAGATGTGCCTAACAATGTTATTACCTGGTATCATAGCAATATTTTTATATTAAACGAAGGCGGGACTACTTTTTTCATTGTAGTAGGAAGCCCCAAGTATAATTTTTTTCTATTAATGTGAACATAAAATTCCTACGTGCATACATTGGGAATACGTTAATATAGAAGTTGTATATTAATCATGTGCCAAATATTTATAAAGCATATTTTCTTCATACTTTAATTAAAAAATACATTAAATGAAAATCTCGCCTCTTGCATATATATTATGCATAAGTGTTGAATAACATGGGAGTACCATGTTATTCAACGTTTTGGTTAGGGGCAGTCATGGATTTTGGTACAATTTTTTATATAAACAAGAAGGAAAGGGTCATAAAAATTGCCGTTATCATAATTTCATTATTACCTCACTGGGAGGCATTTTAACTTCAGTTTGTTCACCAGTTATATTTACAGGTACATTGGCGTAGATCAGAGCCAGTGAAACCGTTTCAGTTTTGGTAAAACCGTGGGCGGGATAATAAATAAAAGAAATGCATAATT
The DNA here is from genome assembly GCA_029963845.1 of Rhamnusium bicolor. Taxonomy (NCBI): domain Eukaryota; kingdom Metazoa; phylum Arthropoda; class Insecta; order Coleoptera; family Cerambycidae; genus Rhamnusium; species Rhamnusium bicolor. The sequence goes on from JANEYF010005512.1 coordinate 44,829, forward strand.
ATTTCGTTTTACCTTATTTTCTACCACAGATTACTTTAAAAATTAAGGACATTGCTTTAAAGCTGATGTTAAAATGTTGTGTAAAAAAATAACTTACAATATATAGTTTCAGAAAGATCAAAATAAGTATCTGCTCTGTACTAGGATGCGTATTCGGATAGTTGAAATATTCGAATATTCTAAGTTCGATTGCTTCACTACAGATTTATTTGAATGTTTGATTATTCGAATATTTAAATATCGAATTTGAAATATTCGATATTTCAATAATCGAATGTGAAATATTCGAATATAATCGAATACTTTACGACAGATTTATTTGAACATTTGAATATTTCCATATAATAGTTTTTGGTGAATTATCTTATCTATTTGTTTTATTTCTGATCTGCACTCTGCGCATGTGCACTGCAAATATATAAAAAGGAGAGAGAAGCAACGCAGATTCTGCAGGTCTGTGCTTATTCAACTCAATTCAGGTAATAGAGAAAAAAATGTTTCCTTAGTGGCATACTTTTTGGTTTTGCCCCATACGTTTGACAAAAGTTTTTTTATTTCATGTACATTTTTCATTGCTATAAGCTTGATGTTTTGTTATTATGTAGCTTTAGATGTACCTAGGTACATTATTATAAGTAGTAAAAATATGAAGCTTGTTGCCTGATTTTAATTTTAATAATTTTTATGAGTAATTTCACCGTTTTTTAATTAATTTGATAAAAACAACAATATTTAGTTGAGTGGGCAATGGAATTAATCCTCGAATAGTCGACTATTCGAATAATTGAATACATATTCGAATATTCAAATAACCAAATTTTCGAATATTCGGATAATCGAATATTTGAATTTCCAATTATTTGAAAAAGTTGAAATTATAGAATACTGAATAATTCAAATATTTGAATAAAAGTTTATATAAGTATTCGAATGCTAAATTCTGAAAAATTCCTATCCCTAGTCTGTACTTCATTTCTCTTGTTTCTACTGTTTTTTATATTGTTATTTGTGGTTTCATAATGTTTTTTTTGTTATTATGTTAAATTCATTTTTAAACCACTTAATAAGTATATTAAATATGTATATTATTATAACACATGCATTTTTCCATGTTTACTTTAATACTTACCAAATGTACAATTTTGTATCATTAGAACTAGGAAATAAGTTCTATTCTATTTTACAAAACGCATTCTATTTTTTTTTAGGATATAATTTTGCATTTTGCTTATATTATAAAGTTTTTGTTTTAATAGCGTTATGAGGACTAACAAAGTCCCCTATTTTTCAGGTTACGCCACTGGTCATCAAATGAAAATATCTATGTAATAAATTTTACAAGAGCAAATTAGGTACTTCGAGGTTTGTCTTGTTCTTCCGTAACATCGGTGTTTATGACTGGTTAGAGATGCTAAACCTCGCCAAATATCTACTATTTTTGTCAATATAGTATAATAAAAATCGTGCTTAGTATAAAAACTAGTTTAGGAAGGTTGTTTTAAAGTAGTTTGTACTCATAAAAACTTTTTTTCTTCGAGCGTATAACAATACTTACATTATATATTGCAACACGTCCTGGAGAAAGAGTCTATTTTTGTAGTAATACAAATATTTTTCATTTTTTTCCTAGGACAAGAATGAAAGAATGTACACTGCTGTGCAAAAGTAAGTAGGATAGTGACAGTAGTGGTGTAATATGTATATGTAATATAAATGTATCTGCTTTTCTACGCAGATAATTTACTAATTGCTGATCGTATTCAACCATCATTTATCCTCCGTCTCCCAGTTAAAGGCCTTCCATTAATACTCCTTTCCTCTTATCTCGCTTTTTAACTCTTATAGGTATAGTAATAAGTGCTGCCATACTTAGTTTTGCACAGCAGTGTACCTATCATACAACGAATTAAAAATCCATGTAGCTATGACTTGTCATAACTGTCAGTTTTAAATTTCACGTCGGGTCGGTTTTCAAATTTAAAAGCAAAAATGTCTGAAGAAATGCAGTGCACACCACCTGAATTACTTGAAATTGCAAATTCATCAGTGGCAACATTAATTCCAGCGAAATCCAAAAAAGTTTACGATAATGCGTACGATAAATTTATAAAATGGGCCAAGGACAACAACGTACATATGTATTTGGAAAATGTGATGATAGCATATTTTACACGTTTATCCAAAAAACTGAAAAGTTTAACTCCATGGGCGCAATATTCAATGGTAAAATCTAAATTAAACATCGAACACAATGTAAAAATTGACAACTATTCTAAATTAATTGCCTTTTTTAAAGCGACAAGGCGAAAATTATAAACCTAAAAAGTCAAAAGTTTTGTCTAAAGAAGAGTTTGATGAATTCCTTAATAAAGCACCTAATGATAAATATTTAGCAACAAAGATATGTACGCATTTTAAAATTATATATTTAATCCTTTCATATCTGTAATATAAAATTTTGTTATAATTTGTGAAATTCCAGTTATTTTATACCTATCCGCTATTAAAATAATAGATAAAAAAAATTTGAATACTTTGATTAAGTCCGGATATAGCTCAATGGTCAGAGTGTTGGACTCGTAATTTGAAGGCCCGGATTCAAATCCTGTACTTTTAACTTTTTTCTTTGCTCTTTCTAACTTTATTTTACTTTTATAAAATTAATATAGTATATTTTTTAGGTTGTACCAATATATGGAGTCACAGGAGCTTGTAGATGCGATGAACTTGTTCATATAACAGTTAATGATATAAAAGATTTAATTAATAAATAAAATGGTTAGTATTACCAATATTTCATTTTTTTGCCAAAATTGAACATATTTGATGTCATTTTTCGAAATTAAAGTCGCAATTTTTTTATTTTGACGCTTGCAGAAAAAATAGTATGTCACTTGGAGTAGAAGGCACATTATATGTTTCGCCAAGTTGCTCAGCCTCGGCTTCAGGGCTCAACATGTAATGTTCGCCTTCTCCTCCTAGTAACATAATATACTATTAAACCACTCAATATGTATATTAAATATGTATATTATTATAACACATGCATTTTTCCATGTTTACTTTAATACTTACCAAATGTACAATTTTGTATCATTAGAACTGGGAAATAAATTCTATTCTATTTTACAAGACGCATTTTATTTTTTTTTAAGATATAATTTAGCATTTTGCTTTTATTATAAAGGTTTTGTTTTAATAGCGTTATGAGGACTGACAAAGTCCCCTATTTTTCAGGTTACGCCACTGGTCATCAAATGAAAATATCCATGTAATAAATTTTACTAGAGCAAATTACTTCGTGGTTTGGCTTGTTCTTCCGTAACATCGATGTTTATAGCTGATGAGAGATGCAAAACTTTGCCAAATATATGCTATTTTTGTCAATATAGTATAATAAAAATCGTGCTTAGTATAAAAACTAGTTTAGGAAGGTTGTTTTAAAGGTGTTTGTACTCATAAAAACTTTAATATCATTCTGCCAAGTTTAGAGAATAATGGGAGGCACGTACAGGGTCATCACGCGAAAATGTCCTTTTTTTGAAATGACTTGGTTATTTTTGAAGATATCAAAAAGGTGGAAAAGACCCTCATTAAGTAATTTGTCTCGTAGAATGCAAATGCAAAAAAAATAATTGCGTTTAAGAAATATGACATTATACTTTGTTTCTTTAAACGGAATACCCTTATATTTTAAAATATTTCTTTTTTCTTGTTCACTAATTTTTCACTCAGCCAGTTAATTGTTTGTGAATATTACCATATGTTTGTGTTAAATGGTGTACAAGTGCATTGCAAGTAAGGGGTAAAATGCGTTTCTTTTCTGTTTATAAAATATGAACAAGCAGAGCAAATTGACCAATTTTTTTAAAAGAGAGAATCGTGACTGGGAGTGGGAGACTGAATTACAGGGAAAATTTTCCATGTCTCATTCTCAGAATGTTTCTCCAAATCTAAATTATAAAAACGATGAGCCCGTATTATCGGAAATGACAATACGTTCCTACTTATTACCTATTTTCACCCCCCCCCAGAACGTCACTGATATTAAATTCCGTCTATTACACCGTGAAAGTGTAATATCTAGTCTTCCTCTCTTTGCGCACATGTGAGTGTGTCATGAAATATAATTTTCGAGCAAATTTACCTGATTTAATTAATGTGTAAAACGTGCCTGAGCATATTATGTGAAGTTTCAGAGGTAGGAAGACCTCAGAATACAAATACACCACCCGTAGGAAATCTCTTGACTGACGCATTAGGACGACTGTTTCACGTTCACTGAATTGTCACTTTTACTTGTTGCGGATTGTTTCGCTTGAATTATTTACTTCATTTCAGTTTCAGGGTTTGTTTTAATGTCACGTCGTTGCGTGGATGTGTATTAGCGACAAACACTCTTGCGGCAACTCGCAGAGAATGCAAAATGATATTGGAAATGAATTGTCGGTAAATACAAAATGGTGTATACTTTGTATTAAATCGTGAAGAAAATACAAGTGAAATCTAATAAAAAGGAACTGAAAGGATGCAAAAGAAATATGAGACTAACTAAATTAAATCAAAATAGAACATCCTTCCAACAATAGTCCGGTCAGAAAGTGAAAGTCCGTGCACAATTTGGAGGGACTTTATTACTGCAATAAAAAATTGAGGTCCTTTTTGCGATATATCGAAAACGGTAAAAGTAACTTCAAAAGTATGAACAAGTGAAATCGTAGAACTGATAATTTTGAGCACTTTTTTTTAATAAATTTTCCTCTTGTTTAGTTTTCGAGGTAAAACTTATAATAGAAAATTTAAAGATGGCTGCAGCATTTCCAATATATTGTTACGTGTTTGCTGTCCACACAGATATCTTAAACCGTGGATTCGTTGAGTGAAAGTCCAGGATATACTTTTTTTTTGGCTTTGGGTCGTAGGTCATGCAGCCAAGTCGCTAAAAGCAGTAACTAAACCTAAATTCGAAAATTGGAAACTAATGCGAAGGAAAACGATAGGGATATACAGGGACACACATTTCTTGTCCAGGGGTCGATCAGGACATTGTTATAACTTTGACAATACAGGGGAGACCTCGGTTGACAGGCAGAACTAACATAAGGGAAGACACAGTGCTTACAAAATTTAACCTACAGTTTAATTTGCGTTTCTTTTAAAAAAATTCACAATACAATCATATATATTCTATGATTCAACTGAAAACAGATGTAATAAATTGAAGGGAGCATAAACATTACAACTTAGAATGTCTTTAGTAAGCTTAGTTGAGGCATCTTTGTATTTGGTACAGCCAAAGAATACGTGATTAAGGTCTCCTAAGACGTTACAGTGTTGACAATTATCTGAGGTAAAGACTCCAATTTTAAATAACTGGGCAGGGTAGCAGGCATGACCAAATTTTAATCGTACCAATGTTGTAATATATTTTGGGGTATCATTATGCCAAAAGTTGTTCGGGATATCAGGATGAATTAAGGTGTACCTGGTAGGGTTTGTGAAACAGAACTGTTTCCGTAAATAGGACCATTTACTTCTCAAATTAGATTTCAGCTTTATCTGTCTGTCATTTAAAACTAATCTTTCATTCAGGGGGTGTCCTGAGTTGGAACTCTCCTTAGCCAAAAGATCAACCTGTTCATTACACTGCAAACCAATATGTGCTTTCACCCAAATGAAGTTAATATTCCTCCCTGCGGATTTAATTTTAAATATTAAATTTTTTATTTTGTAGAGATAAGGGTTGGTTTTGTAGCCAAAAAAGTGGACGTTTTTAATTCCATTGAGAACAGAGAGTGAATCAGTTAACAGGATATACTTACTCACTACTTAATTAACTATTTAATATTTAACAACAATAAGTTAATGAAGGATCTAAAACACAATTAAACACTTAAAAACCACAACTTTAGTCTGAATCTTATTTCTTCTTTACTCGTGCAATATCGAACTAATACTGAACTGTCGGCCCCAGTGCGCCTTATACAGACTGAACTGATTTAACCCGAACGGCTGTGAACAGGAAAATAACTAATATCCGTATAGATTTCTTATGTGATATGGAGGACTGATATGCGTCGGCGCTATACGTGATCCATATGCATTGTCAGTCACGTAATTCACTATTTGTTTCCTTTTTCACGTTTGTTCGAGTTAAATCAATTCAGTCTGCATATCCATCCAAGTATGGTCTAGAACTTTCTTGAACAATCCCTGCCCTTCTCGAATAGTTCTAGTTCCGTCTTTATAACTCTAGATTAACTAGACTATTTAATTCGTTTTAATACTGGTAACGCCATCTCGGGGCATAACTCTAAATCAGTAGTCTACACTGTCCCCTCTTTAAACCGGAACGTCCCTACATACTTAGCTAGTCTCTCTATATGCACCACCTTCATCTTTGATTTTGGACTTTGCTGAATTCGATATGTTTATTCTGGTGACGACAGTATATGGTCCTTCCCAAGACGGGTGAAGCTTCGAAGACCTGCCTTTTTTTCGTTGTGGGTTATATCTGGGACAGCTGTTGATCGTCCTCATTACACCTGTGATGTCTTCGGAATGTGGTAATTCAGCCCCCAGACAACCGACCCATATTGGAGTCTGGGTCTGACTACCGCCCTATAGAAATAATCAATGCAAGATATGTGGGCTCAGACTCCCGTTTCTACCTACCGCTCCGCGCTGTGGTTGCCGTCGACTTTTCAAGAGTTTTTTCTACATGTATCCTCCATGACAATTTCCTGTCTAGGGTCACTCGTAGCTATTTGTCCTCCCGTGAAAGTGCTAGGGATCTTCGTTACAAAAGTGATGCCCTGGAATTCTCTATTTTTCCCTCTTGGTGAAGAGCGTCATCTCAGTCTTGGCCGCGTTAACTAAAGGATGAGTTTCACTACACCACTTTTCTATAACCCTACTTAGTTACCAAGATAACTTGGGTTTGAAGAAAAATTGGTACTCCCTAAAATTATCTCCTAGCGCCTTGGTACGCATACTATAACCCTTAGAGACGAGGTAAGAAGAAAATTTATATAAATATAATGCTACGCATATATTGTTTTAATTGATTGATTGATCGAGCAGTATAGCGTTGTTGACTAGAGCATAGCGCGCTATGTGACAAACTCGACTAGTCCTACAGTTTATCAGCTCTTGAGTTCGAATCTTAGCTCAGACAGACAACAATATCGGAAGAGTTGGTTGTGTCTCGTTTTTTTCAGTGTAACCCTCACCTGCACAGCTTCTGCTTAAGAATTTGGAAATTCGTGTAGTGTGGTGGTGGTGGTGTGTATAAGAATAAACTGATAGGTTTATAAGACATTCATTTATACAACGTAAAAACTACATTACGTGAAGATTAGACAATTCTTGTGAATGTATAATGTTTTTACCAAAGTTTTAAAATATAAGTAAACGAGACATGTTCGATGGGACTTTTGCCCTTCTAGCAGCTGCTTGTCTCTCAAGTTCCTCAATTAATCGCTCCTGCTTTTCCCTAAATGCTGCAATTGGATCTGGGTATTTACTATAATATTTCAAAACATCTCTCACATCTGCAATATCGCTGTCTGCAATTGTCTTAAGAAACGTGGTCAAGTCTAACAGAGACGTATCATCATCGTTGCCGTCCCACCTCTTGATATTAAATAAATTTTCTGGGTTATATTTTACATTTTTATCATTCCAATCTATACAGATAACCTTACTTAAGTCCCTATTCAGATTATTTAATTTTTTAACGTGATTTCCTCCTTCGAAATGTGTTGTGCCCCGAACCAATTTATAAGCAATAATATTTTTGGGATCTAGTGCATCAACTAGTGGAAAAACAATCCTCCCGTGTTCTGCTGTATAGATGACAATCTCATAGGAATCCTTTAGGGTTTCTAAAAAAATGATCGAATAGTGGACGTTTTTTAAACCTCCATCCCTCAGTGTACGACCATTGAGTATGTACAAGGACATCAGTTAATTCCAACACTAACGTATATTTAGGCTGCATATAAGGGTACGCCAAGTGATCGGGCAGTAGCTTTTCATTTAAAGGTCCTTTAATTAGGCTTGAATAGTAGACAAGCTCTCTGTATGCCCTAAGTATATATTGGTTTATTATGTTTCTGTTGGATAGATCATCCCTTATAGGTTTTTCGTCCTCATCTCTCTCGGCAGATCCCAAAAATGAAATTAAGTAAACTCCAATGCAAGTGACAGATGCTCCAAAGTAGGCTAATTTTTGTGTAATGCTTTTCCATGTTTGCGTTTTTGTCTTCTTACCTTTGACTTTGATTTCCGCAAGACTTTTTTGTCTATTTCTGTCTTTTATATTTTTAACTTTTCTTTCGCTGTCTCTTGAATAATAAGCACTGAGCTCGAAGCTGTGTGGTGTAACTATTGTTTTGTTTATGCATACGTGGGACTTTTCTCTTAATATGTTGAGAGTTCTACGTGAAATCTTGTTCATTTTGAAAGCTTCATATTAGGTCACATTTTTATTCCGCTGTTAACTGTATAGCGCGATAGGGATAGGTACTAATAAATATTAACTTGATATTAAAGAATAATAATAAATCTACAACCTTAACTTGTTTTAGTTCATATAAAAAAGTTATGGCTAATTTTTAAAATGACCGAAAATTTTGATATTGATGCTTTCCTAAAATGACAGATGTATTGACATTTCTAGGACATAATTTTCAAATTAATTTTGACATAGCAAATTTCAAGATAATGAATCCGGGGGTGCGTTCACTGCCCTCCCTCGGTGTTGATGGTTGTCAGTGTAAATGCACATCACATCGCTAAATTTTAAATTCGATTAATGGTGCGATGTTAAAATATCACACAAACATAACCTTAAAATACCGAAGTTTTTAAATGTAAAAAAAGATATCTATATCGTTAATGTTAATTTTGAGGATTACCATTCCATATTTTTTAAACTTATATATAACTTCAACATCCAAAAAGTAAAGAGAAAGAGTAAACGAACCACATTGTCAACTCGAAAAGTGAAATTAATTTCTTCGAAGTTTATAATCTAAAATAGCATTTCCTTTACAAACTAAAAATATTACAAGATAGATTTATTGGGGTTCAAAGCGGAACAAAAACTAAAATCATTCTTGACCTATCCCATCCTAAATCCAACTCCTTAGCTACACTACGCTGATGAGGGGCAATAACTCTGAAACACGTGTCCGCAGCTGCATAACTGTTTATTTTGAGGATATGGTACTAAACCTTCTTTGTTTTAAAAATATTACTTCTATTAAATTAATAACTAAATTGGAATAATAATGGCGAAATTTGCCTTTGGCAAAAAGGTTTTTGGATACTAATTCTGTCAGAGAACACGAGTTAACAACATGGATTGTTCAACATCGAAGGTGTGTAAAATGCAACGCGCCTAGACCACTGTTGAAAATTTAACTAAAATGACAACGACATAGCCGGCAGTGAACGCAGACATAGTTGTATTTAAGTCACTTTTTTATGTCACTGAATGCATTGGTGACAGAACTTGTTCAAATATGTTAGATAGCGTTTGGGACTTAACGTGTCCCCGAATATGTATCGTAATTCACTTTCAAATCACAATCACTTAATCTGACACTTAAAACTGTTTTTAATAAAAATTTACAAAGAACCCTGCAGCAAATACACGTAAAAACGGTTTCAGTGAAATTCCCTAAAATTTTTGTGGATTGTAGATCTAGTCCTACTAATTAAATTGCCCATTAGCAAAACCCACCTTCCAGGATTACTTTCGGATTTATGGTCATCCAAAGTTTTAGATCTTACATGGCTGCAGCCCTACAATATTTTCTAAAAAAATATTTTATAGGTCGATTCAAGAATAATAAAAAAATTTGTAATGGGGTATAAACTTTTACTTTTACTATATATTGCTTTAATACCTACAGAACCTACAGGGTGTACAAGATAACATTTTCTTTTATATTAACTTTATTAAAACGATAATATATTTTCATTGATAATAATAATTACAAAAATTTTAAATTTCACAATTTTTCAGTTTCAATTTCTATACGTTTTGATTTTTAGAAAACCGGAAAGTAAGTTTTTCACTGGTTTAATTTTATGTAGTCTAAGATGATTATATTATTTGCTAAATTTAAATGTCTGAAATATACACAACTTGTAACATCTGTAACTGTGGTTTAACTCGAGTCATATTCATTTCATAAATCTGGTCTCCGCTTTATAATCCTAGTAAATATACTGTGGCCAAGTAATGCTCTAATCAAAATAGAGCCACTAGATTTGGTGGTTCTAGAGACCAACAAAATGAACACATGCCACACTAATAATGTTTGATGAGGTGATTTGTCATATAAAACATCAGCCCTTGTGTGTACAGATATAATTTTTTTTCTAAAAGAAGATGAAAAAATAACAGATTTTGTAACAAAAAGAATAATATTTTGTTTTTAAGGACGTTTAATATACAGGGTGGGGCAATAGTGCGTCCGACCTCGATTTATCGTGTTCTATGATAGCTAGAAACTTTATTTAAAAAATAGAAGTAAAGTAGACAAAAAAAGCCTATAACCGGAAATTGTTTTCGAATATACAGGGCAAGCCAAGACAATCCTACAGGATCAAGTAAAATTTTTTTAAATGAAATGCCATGTATATCAGAATATTTTTTGAAACATCTCTGTGGCCTCCTTTCACTCCTTTATTATTATTGACGTTTTTCCAACCACTTGGATGTAATAAATTTTGTTGTTGAAATTATACCATTTACACGTGTATATTAAAATTATCACTACAATCACAACTACCGATTTTAAGAAAAAATAAGTTAATACCAGTTTTAAGACATCCGTGTGATCACACTCCATTTTCTCTTCCTAAAGGTGTACAAGGTGGCCAAAAAGAATTTTTAAATTTTGAACTGAATTAGAAGGATTATATAGCCGAGAAGATTTTTCCAATAGTGAAGGTGCAGTTGCTTTGTTACAGCATTTTATTAACAATAATTTGTGCAATACTTTTTCTGAAAGTGTCAAACTGTTAAAAATCTTGTGTACTCTCCCTATGACTACCGTCGAAAGTGAACGTTGTTTTTTCACCTTAAAAAGAATAGACATTTTTAAGAAATACCATGGGTCAGGAAATATTATCTTCTTTAGCTATGCTTACCATAGAAAGGGCATTAATAAAGAAGATAAAAGACTTTAATGAAAAAGTAATTGACCATTTTGCATTTCAAAAAGTCCGGAGGATCGACTTGGACTTTAAATCACTTAAAAGGTAGGTAATACAGTAAACTTTTCTAATTGACCTCCCTATATCTTGACCCACGAACCGCCACTGATGGCAATGGTGTGCATTGAATTTGGGACACACGGTACAGTAGTAGATTTTAGAAAATAAACGGTAATAAATTCAGTTTCGTAAGCGTTTCACAAAAATTGGTCGTTTTGAAATGTTGTGTATTGTTATATATATATGACATATATAACATTACTGTCTCGTGTCTCTATTAATTCTTAAATAATGCTGGCATGTGACTTATAAATTAACGCTGTAAACTATTAGATTAAATCAGATTATTTTGATTTCATAGAAATAGCGTTTATGTAACTTCGCTATTGAATCAACTTTTCTAGAAGAGGAAGTGGATCCAAAATATAGCTTTTTGATAAAATCTTACCGTTGAAATATTGCAGTCGGTTTGAACATTTATTTGTTGACTTCAATACGTCAATTTTGTAAATCCGTTTAGTAATTTTTTGCACATAGTGGAAATTATAAAATTTTATATTACGTATATTTTATATATAAATATTAAAATATAGCTATTTCATAGTAATTTGGCAGTTACTAATCTAAATTTGTTTGAAATGAGGAGACGTGTACCTACACTTTATAATGAGTTCCGAACCACTCCGGGGGATAATGTTTACAATTAAACATTATTTCGCAATTATCGAAATTTAACATGAATTTGTTTTATCTTTGTCTTTTGCAGCTTCAGTGAGGGCTAACGTTTTCAGGCTCACAAGTTGGCGCCACTGGTCGAGTAAGGAGGTGTCAAAAGTTATTGTTAGGTGCGGGAAAAGTTTATAGTGTTTTATTATAATTAGGGCTGTCAAAAATGTTCCGTGGGACAGTTCGTACGCGAAATTAACTAATACGAGAAAAAATAAACTGTTACAATTTATAACAATGTATGTAAAACTTACCCTCTTAACTAGCTTGATGAACTAGCTTGCTTATCACAAACTGGAGAAGATGTGTAGCCATTCTGCAGCATCAGGTATGTTTCTATGGTGTCTCCATGAGTGATATTCGCTTTGGTGAAAATATATTCTTATATTTTGAAAACGACCGTTCGACATCTACTGATGTAATACACGCATACGTAAAATACTCTTTGAACGCACTTAACGGATCTGGGGCTGCACCATCACATATTTGTCTTATTTGGTGTCTTTATTTAACACACTTGCGAACTTTTCTTTAACGCGCTCATTTGTTGCGTCACCTATAGCGTGTAGCAGTAGATTTACTTCATCCACTATTTGCAATGACTCCGCTAACGACAACGCACTGTTTTCTAATTTATTTATGCTTTCATGTAATGGTTTAGAGTCCTTCGCAATATTTTTTAAAGCTGTTTCAACGAAAACATCTTCGAATTTTGTCTGGCTTTCCTTAATAGCTGCAGCCTCATCCGAATTGAATTGTAGTATCACAGCTTTTATTTGTTGAAAATATTTAGCATAATAAAAAGCTGCCTGCAACCATGTTCCCCAACGTGTAAGAATCGGATTTGGTGGTTCAGGAATACCGGGACACTTGCTATGAAATGCATGGAGACGTTTAGGTGATTTAAGAAACACTTTTTTTGTACTTGCTATTAATGCATCCACCTCTGGAAAACTTTCCTCATTTTACATATTAGCCAAATATACTTCACTATTATGTTGCAGAGGGCTAGAAAAAGTTGGCGTATGACATAATATATAAGCTATTTATTACTGGAAAATTATCAGTACGAATAAAATTCGGATTTTTTAATACAGTGAAATAAAATGTGTATACAACCATTAAATAAATTTGATTTGGGTGATATTAGATGACAGCATAATAGCTTATAAATAAAATTTCTAACTTGCTCCAAGATGGAATCGTACCACCCATCTTCAGTACCGAGTAAATAGCTATAAGCCCTTTACCCACTCAGCTACCAAATTGAAATAATGCAACTATTATCGACATCATGAAAGAATACCGTTATGTCATTGTTATAATTCATATGAACCATGTCAGCACTGCGATAGTCAAATTCATGCTTGCTGAAAGGATGTCCAGATATAAACAAACATGACTCGTTGACAGGTGAAAAAGTAAAAACATAACCTACAATTTGTCCACCTAAAGATTTCGTCAGTCTTTAAATTTGAACTAATTTTATGTTTTTATATAATTTGGCAAAATGTAGATTGCTTGTAGATATATAATAATTACATTTAAATTAATTAACATCATTAAAAATAAAAAAAAAATGCCTGATGTCGTTCTAGAAAATGGATTTTGTATGTATTTTTAAGAATCATTATTACACATTAAAACATGAAGATTAACTATCGTCAGTTCTGAAAAAATTGTTTTTCGTATACAGAAATCAATAAAATAATGAAAACGATAACAATTAAACTCAAAAATAAACAAATTCAAATTTGACAGCTGACGTGCAGAAACAGGAAACAATGAAACATATGACAACAACGTCAGTCAAAAGCAGTTGATCAGATTGATCGATATTATTCTCGCTTGTTACTGAGACGTACGAAATCAGACCCGCTCTTTTTCGTCAAGGAAGTTAGGTTTTCGTATAACGCATCCACAACGTTAGTTTGATATTAACAGTCACATATAATGGACTTCTTTGGCTGTCTTCCTCGTTTTATATTTTGTAAACAAAGAACGCTTGAACAGCGTACGTTGTAGATTAGAAATAAATTTGGGACGTAATGGCATTCTTTCGTGATTTCGATTATATTGGAATTTTGGCAACTGAATACATGTGAGTAGTGGTGAGAGGTATGTGAAACTTCTTATATGGTTCAAATGCTACTATCCGACCGACATCATAGATGTCTCTGTGGCGGATAGCCACTTGCGAAGCAAGTACCGAGAGCGGCGACCTCTAGCCCAGGTGGACTAAACTACTGTTATTGAATATGATTTGAACGAAACAACTACTTAGCGGGAAAGATACCCCGACCTGCATCGGATTACGCCTTCAAATCATGATAGATCGGTAGCCAATATCATTTGTCAATTCCTAACCAGACATAGACCGGTTTCGAACTTATTAGGTCTCCTCAGTATGCCATAGGTCATGTAACAGACAAATGATAGTGGCCAATCTGCTAGTCATATACTGACTAAGGTAAATTGAGTAGTGGTGAGAGGTATGTGAAACTTCTCATATGGTCCAAATGCTACTATCCGACCGACATCATAGATGTCTCTGTGCCGGATAGCAACTTGCTAAGTAAGTACCGACAGCGACGACCTCTAGCCCAGGTGGACTAAACTACTGTTATTATCATTTGTCTGTTCCATAACCTATGGCATACTGAGGAGAACTAATTAGTTCGAAACCGGTCAATGTCTGGTTAGGAATTGACAAATGATATTGGCTACCGATCTATCATGATTTGAAGGTATAATCCAATGCAGGTCGGGGTATTTGCCTGCTGAGTAGTTATTTCGTTCAAATCATATTTAATAACTGAATACATAACTGTTATAATTGATTAAAATGAAAGCATTTGAGCCCTTAGAGAGATTATCGGCCAATGAAATTGTTTCAGAGTTACATTTTTCTGGCTGTTGTACTACGTCTGTTTCAGAAGCCCTTTTTCCACATTTTTTTCACAATCGTAGAAGAAAGAAAGTCGGCTTCCAATTGCAAATACGGTTTTTGGAATTCACGTTTCCGTAGCTGGCAAATTAGTTAGGTAGTTTTTTTTCGATTCCCATTTTAGCCAAATGGGTCCCCTTTTCGAAAGAACTTTCCTGAACAACTTGCAACGAGAAGAAAATTAATTCAATATGCGAATAAAAATCGCAGTTTTGGTCAATACCCAACGGGGCACTTGTTTGGTAGTATTTCTAACAAGCCATTTGCTATCCGTAAGCTTTCACGATACTCCTTAATACATTGGATTGTTCTCTTTGTCATTTATTAAATAAGTATCATTATTAACTTCTTCTGTGAAATAAAGTGTTAAACAAATTGCTGCCACACCACTATGCCATGCCAACTCATACGATACGACATGAAATTTTTTTTTGAATACCTTGAAATGTGTTTTCCTTCCAAAGACTTAAAATTTTCGTATATTCCGCATGTGTAAAAGCGGATGGACTCAACTTCCTCTTTTCAGGCTTAGCACGTAGCAATAGGGAACTTGCACAATTTTTTTTTACTTCATAAAAATGTTCTACAATACTAAAAAATAAGATATGCGAAATATGACGCCTTAATTCCCAATAATAAATTTGTTATAAATTATTAAAGTTTCGCGCGCGAGCGAACCGTTTCAAACAGGTTCAAAAGCGCGGGAGTAGTCGTGACATCACACCATACAAATTACAAGCGACGACGGAGATCCCAGCACTCGACCGCTTGATTTCAGCCGTAAAAATACCAGCATCGTCATAAATTTTAAGTGTATACTTAAAATGGAAACAAAAACTCCGTATTTTAAATATTGCATTGTACTGTTGTGCCAGATAAAATATTTATAATATTGCCAGAAGATAAGATTCGTCGATCACAATGGCTAAAAGCGTGTAGAAGAAATGAAAAAGACATTTCACAGAGCAGTAGATCTCTACATGTGTGTGAAGATCATTTTAATGTAAGTACATTATTAAATACTATATGTCTATCTATTAGTTTTTCGCAGGCGGGCAATAAAATATTCCGAATTCCGAATTATTGAATTTTAATTAGCGTAGGATTAAAGAAAGAATGTGTATACAATGTTAGAAAATAAGATTAGTAGATAGAATGTAATTTAGTGATACTAAGTAAAGGTAATTTCCTGATGCGAAAGTAAACAGCTATTTATTATTATACTCTTCGCAAATACGATTACGAAGAGTATATTGCATTTGATCGGGACATTTCTAAAATCGTTAATATCGCTCGCAGAGAAAAAATCATTTCATTCGTCATCGAGTTCTGAACAACTTTCAAAATGTCCATCTGTTCATCTGTCCGTCCGTCACGTTTCTTGTAAGCACGATAACTAAAGAAAGAAAAGTCCGATCGAATTGAAATTTGGGCTATAAGTTAGCTAGAGGAAGAAATCCATTGTTTTTGAAAAAAATCAAATAGTAAATAAAAAAGTTATAGGACATTTTATTAAAAATATGAATCTACAGAGGGTTGCATTTTCAATGTGCTACTAAAATTGAAGTAATTTTCTATAGACACCAAAATGCTGTAAAATATACTACCACAAATTTCGCCTACGCAGTCGGCATCATCGGGAGTTGAAAAAAATTGAAAATTAAATATGTGATCAATATATTAGGTATTGTAAGCATGAATCTTAGTTTATACTATAAAATATACTGCCACGCGTTTCGCCAATACAGTCGGCACCATCGGGAGAGAAAATTAAATATGTAGTCAATACATTAAGTATTGTAAGAATGAAGTTTATAAGACAAACACAAGATTCTTTTTAAAAAACTGCGAAGAGTATCCTACAGAATGTGCAACAATTATATAAAAGTTCAATAACACTACTGTCTGCGAAGAGTAAAATATTTACCTCTAGTATATATAGTATATTGCAAATACCTTTCCCTTGCCCTTTAATTTATTCTATTCAAATCTTACATTTACCTATTATGTGAATGATAACACGACACAATCACTTATTTCCCTTGCCCCAAAACATAGTACGAAAATACCTACGATAGGTAATTATACATTTGCGCAACATTTCCTTTGCAGCAAATGTCTTCTATAAAGACACTTTACGCGTGTGTACAAGAAAAACACGAAAAATATAGAAGTGGCTGTTGTAAAGAATTACCCTAAATTCTTTCAAACATAAGACTAAGTCTGCTAAAAATGCTTAGTTGGGACTAAGCATTTTGTAGTTATTTATTTTTATTCCGTGATCAAGTCATAACTATTTTATGTTTATAAATTATTACTAAAAGGTAAAAAAAATACATACTTCTCTATTTTGTATAAAAGATGCCACCATAAACATATCCACTTTACGCAAATTATCAGATTGGCCTTTTGAAAAACCTTGATCAATCATTTTAAAATATCTTTACAACTACAATAAGCGGTACTATAAAACACAATTATATATTTATATCAGAACAGGCACTAACAAATCAACCACACTCTAATAACACCATATTGTACATATGTTTATATAGAATGTCATAATTTGTTTGTATTATTATTTTTAAGTATTTTATGAATGAATTGATTTTTAGTTTTCTTTTTTCTGTATATATGTATATTAATATAAATCTTACTCTGTACCCCATACAAGTTGTAAATAATCTACTTAATTGTGAATAAAGATTTTAAATTTGAATTGGTAAACATCTGATTGTGTTGCTTCCCGGTGCAACGACTACCGAATATTGTATGGTGTGACGTCACAGTCAATAGTAGCTCGTTTCGGGCCACTTCAATTTTATCGCTGTTTAGATCCTTCATACTGATCGCGTGGAATTAGAAATCTTATTTTTTTTGTGAAGTACACGTTTTATTACAACGTTACGCTATGTTTTTTTAGTATTATTTTTATTTTTAAAATTATAGGCAAGTTCCATATTCTCGCATCTTTTGAATATTTATATTTAATATAATGGAAAGGATCAATTAACATTTTATGTCTTCAGTATTTTTTTATTGATTTTCACCCGAAACGCGAGAAACAATATTTATGTTTAGGTGTGTCTAAGAGACTTTATGAGAAAATGTAAATCATGTATTAAATATAAGATAATTTTAGACAAATTTGTACACATTTTGCCATATTGCCAAAAGGAAACAGCATTTGTTCGCTTTCTTTGTTTTTTGAATAAAAAGGACCTCCTTCTTCAGACTCGGCCTCTTTTAGATTTCAAAAAATAAAGAAAACAAACTCATACAGTTTCCATGCAACACGTTTCTTTTCATAATTGTCAGTAGCTTTCATCTGCTTGTGGTATTATACCCAATAATTTCTGCACTAGACAGTTATCACCATAATACGGATTGGTTGAAGACTTAAATGAGTCATATCATTTAAATATTCACTGTAAATTCACAAAGATTTGTTTGGATTCGTATCACTTCGAAAATAATTTTGTTACTTTCATTTGATATTCATATTTCAGGAATATGAAAATGAAGGTTTTTTAAATAAAAAAAAAAAAAATGTTTATTTTTGGAGAAGGCAGTAAAAGTATTTTATTAATATGATAATAATTTCACAGAGCAATTCAGTAAAATTATTTTTAATTATTAGACAAGGCGTCAAAATATGTAAGCGGTATATTCCACACGTTTAATATAAATGTTAATCGTAATTCAATAAAATGTTACATTTTAACGGAGGCCAAAATACAATCGCACTTATTTAGTTTAGAATTAGGACACCAAAAACCTAAAAATAATTCAAATCTATTTTCATCTTACTCATTTATAAATATAAGTGCTATAATGGCAAGGAATATTTTGTGTTGTTTTATAAAACACGTGTATGCGATACTAACATACCTACTAAATTTTAGTAAATAGACGGTTATATAAGGTCTTCCCGACATGGGGGGTTATTTTATGATCAGATGAAGTATTAAACTGCACTGAAGTTACTATTTTAACACCGAAGTAATTTTCACAAACAATATTGTTATATTGTTGATTGTAACGTTTTACACTCGACGCCCGTTTCATAAAACAAGTTGGCATCATCATGGTATGATTAAAACTAAACTAAAAACATAATTTTACCTAATTTAATCGATGGACCGTGACCCATTAATTCATAAAGCGATAGACTAAATCTCTTCATCAATTTTTCAAACGAGACGTATGCTCTTTAAATCTAATGTGATTTGATCATTTTGATCGTCCAATATAAACATTAACGTGGTTTTGCACAAAACATTAAAACACCATATACTGCTCTCGACACGTGTTTCGCCAACCAGGTTGAAATCATTTGTAGTTGATTTAATAATAATAGCTAACTGTTTAGCACTTTTCCCAACATTATTATTGAATGATAATAATAAATTTAACTTTAGCTATGGGACCCTTGCAATTTAAATATTTTATATTGGTAGTGCCTGTGATGCCATCGATTAATCAAAAACTAATTCATCATCAAAGAATAGTTCATTCCATATGATTCAATCTCAACTTTGTTCTACCTCTTTATCTCAGTTCGATTAGAAATTATGAGAAGCGGCTTCAGACGGGCCCTGTATATTAGAAAATAGTTGAAAAGCATCCAATGTTGAGCCCTGTTTATTTTGGTCCTTATTGAAGCAATACGTAAGGATCATATTCGAACATGAAAAATTATAATGATTTTACAATGATTAAGTAATATTGGTTGCTTAAGACGTGAGCAGAAGAGCGCCTATTGATTCAGGATACTAAAGTCAGGGTTAATAGGTACAGGGTGATTCCCATAACGTTCTCACCCCAATTTATTGGTTTGTCTTTGGAAATAAATTTAAAATGTTTAACGTAACTTATAGCATTTTTTCCAAAGATTTCGAAAATTTCAAAAAAAAAAAAACAATTCAAATTCAAGTAATAGTGGGAAAAACAAAGTAATGTTTTTTTAAATGGAACGCCCTGTATATTTTTACAATTTGGAAAAATGATTTATATTCTCTCCAAAAAATATAACGTAACATATACAGAAATTTTTTAAAAAATTGCCAGTAAACTAGATAAAAAAGTCTATAACTGGAAATTATTTTTGAACATACAGGGCGAGCCAAGACGAAATTACAGGACCAAGTGCCTTTTTTTAAATGGAATGCTGTGTATATCAGTACATTTTTTTAAGCCTCTTTCTAGACTCTATTCATTCCTATATTATTACTGGCTATCCCCTAACCACTTTGATGTAATGAATTTTTTTGTTCAAATAATGCCATCTGCAAATGGATATTAAACAAATCACCACAGTCACAATTATGGGTTTTAAGAAAAACTTATGTGAATACCAGTTACGAGACATCTAATTAATGTTTTTGAATCATGTTCATTTCCTAAAAATGTACAGGGTGGCCAAAAATTAGTATTCAATTAAGAACTTTTTAAATTGAATTTTCTCAATGTCTATTGCATTTAACAAAAAAAGTATTTACGCTGGGGACTTTATAATCACAGACTGTATGTTATGTGAAATTTTTGGAAAGAGATTTTCAATCTTTTTTCAAACTTGTAAAAATATACATTTAAAAAACATTGCTTTGTTTTTATCACTTTTATTTGACTTTCAATTGTTTTTTTTTGTTGAAATTTTCGAAACCCCTAGAAAAAATGCTGTTACAACAAAAACTTTTATTCTGTTTGCCTCATTTATGATCTTAAATTTAAAATTCCTGTTCCCCTGTATTTAAAATGAATACAAGTATCATTTGGTTACACGGCTTTAAATAAATACGTGTGATAACAAAATTTTACGGAGGGTAAGCGAATAAGATTCTAAAATCTGTAAATGTGTATCAATACCACCTGTTTCATTAAAGCGTAAAACCGTATTTTGTTATTTTCACACTGCTATATTTCCGATGCAGTCTAATGCATTTTTCGTCTTTTCACATTAGAAGCTGTAATATCGTAAAATCTCGAATAAAACATAAAAATAAAAGTAATGCAAGATGTAACTTTGCTTACAGAATTTACGAAAGAAGCTCATTCAAAATATATTCGTCGCGACATTATGAAGCGTCGGTTGGGTAGCGGCGTTTGCGCCTTGGAAATTCCACATGCTGCTGAACTCCCACACCTACTGGATGGCGTCACGGGGATCATCCCCCGCATTAGGAGTTCTTTTATTAAAGTTGAAATTTAGTCTCGGTAATGACAAATATTTAAAAAAATTTAGATGTAAAGGCGTGTTTTACAAAGGCCTAAATTAAGAGTTTCATGAATTTTATGTTCACCGAGATAGTGAAATGCCTCCAGATATCTTTTATTCTTGTAGGACTTTGTTTTTTCCTCATTATTATTGGACCTTTCTGTTATTTTGTGTAGGTACGTTAATTACAAATTTTATAACGATTTGCCTCCTGCGACTACGGTTTTGAATAAAGAGCACAAATATTTTAATTAACTTGATATTTCAGTAAATTTTTTTATTCGTTTTCAGGTTGCTGTTGAGATATTACACATTTAATTTACTGACACGCCCGACATAAAATATATTGTCCTTTATTCATTACTTGAATCAGGAAATAAATCGTTTGTAAATTGTACAACATGTCTGTAACGTAATGCAAGATTTCGATAAATTTTAAATGACATTTTTTAAGACGTCTTTTTAGGGAGATGGTGCTCCTCCTTACCACGTCTCCAACGTTGGTCATTACTTGGACCAAACTGAAGCACCCCAGCCCTGGGCTGCTTCATTGCGAATAAATTTCCTATAACTTTTACATAATAATAAATTATTTCCAAGCATTTATATATTTAAATTCCAAATTAATTATTACCTAAAAAGGTTAAACCAGTTTCTTATAATTTTGGTAGCAAAACGTATGTATTCAAACTATAGAGTATAAATTAATCATCTTGTAAAATAACACACAGTATTCATTTAATATTTTAAAGCGTTGTCAAAACTGTATAAAATCTCAAAACGTTCTCCAGCCGTGGACGTGTAACATAAACAAACCGACGTAAACACGTAGGGTTGTAAGAGCTTTACTAAGAATAGGGTCAAAGGCTAATAAATAGAGTCATTATGTTACTTTTCACTGTAAGTATCGTGAGTTATATTTTAGTTGGAAGAACACAAGTTAGCGTTTGACTATCTCCGTCAAACTTGCAGGCTTGAACAATAAACTCACTCACAGGAAATCATATAAATACGCGAGATTTCATACGGTCATGGTCACATCTCTGACAACCCTAAACGATACGCTTTGGTTCTACGGAATCGGTTCTACTGCGGTAATAATATAAGATTGCGCTAACGTAATTCATATTACTTACACCTGCAAAATAAATTAGAAACGCTAAAAGGACATATGAATTTCGGGGTTCAGTTCTCGAGTAATTATACACTCAAATTTATTGTTTATTGGAAAGCGCTGGGTCGTAAACAGTGATGATACAGAGAAATAGTAATGTTCGTAACTTTATAAGTATCGGTTTTCACAGCAAATATAAATATGATGGAACATTTATTTATTTTTGCTTGTTAGTATACAAAGCCTTCTTTTTTGTTTCGTCTAGAAAGATATTTTTATTTCTTATTATATAAGTAGTTCCACAGGGTACTGTACTAGGCTCATTGCTAGTTTTGATAATAACGATATACTAAATGATATTGGAAACACCTTTTCAACATCACTTGCTAATGACACGTGATCCATTTTCTCTGTAACTAGCAATTAAACTCTTAACAAAAACGGAACCAATTGTGTGTGGTGCCAAAAGAATGACCTAGTTCTCAACGCTAAAACCAAATCTTTCATTAACTTTCCCTACTGGAGTAAGCACAAAAGTAAGTTTACTAGTTAGAGGAGTATCTCAGATCTAAATATAAACTTAAGTAGCTTTACTGACTTACTGATACATCAATGCAGAGCACAGTTCGGAAGAGTTAGAAGTTAATTTTAAAGGGGTGTACCTTAAGTACCAATTTCGCCCATTAATAAGGATTTTTTTTTCGAAAGCTCCCTCCAAATGGGTGAATTTGGGTGTTAACTGTTTTTCCCAAATTCTTCCAGCTACAACATTGAAATTTTATAGAGATATAGAATACAACTCTAAGGGGTGTAAAACGGGGGTTAAAGTTTAATAATGTGTGTCCTAAACACTTAAGAGTCTTATATACCCTATTAAATCATAATTCTCGAATATCTCGTTTAAAACTTATCCGATTTGAGTGCGATTTTTACAAGATTTTTCAAAAATATGTATAAAATGTCGGAATGTAATTTTTTTTTTTTAGAGTCGTCAAAAAATTTTCGCATGCATTTTAAATATTTTGTATCCAAATTTTTTAACATTCCGACATTAGTCACTGTTTGTAACGTTTATATTCATGTGACCCAACTCTTGGATTAGTTGAAAATAGATTTATTAGAAAACTAAAAACTGCATATCTATATTCCGATAATAGCTGCCATCTCGCATGATATTTCGGAAACATGGATGCACTTGCATACACTGGACTCGTTTGCGGGAGGGGGAATTGGGCACTTAGGAACCACGTTGCGATTTGCGTAAACAACAGTGGCGTGTGTATTCTAGAGTTATCTTAAATTTACTTATTTGTTATAATGTAGGTACACTTGATTTCAATAAAAACTGGTACACTTTCTTTTAGCTATGTAAATCATTCGTTATTTGATTGATATTAATAATCTTACAAATGTCACTTTGACGTTAATCAGTGGCGTCATTATTAAAAATGGTCGACATCTAACAGATATTCAAACATTTCGAATTGTTTCTAATTGAAGATGGTTGGTCCATAAGAAGACTTGCTGCTGAATACAATGTGAGTAAAACCACGATAATGAGTGTTAAAAAACAATGGGAAACCAACCAAACGGTATCCCGTAAAGTTGGTTTCGATAGGCCCAGAAAAAGCAATAATCAAGAAGATGAAAATCTTATAAATTACCTAATAGAAAACCCTTTTCAGACTGCAGTAAATGCAATTTCAGACACAAATTTCCCTGCTTCGGTATCTACTGTTTGCAGAAGAATAAAACTACAAAGCAACTTGAAGAGTTGTTCAGCGGCTAAAAAAATACAAACTTTCAGAAGAAAAGAAGCAGGGTAGGATTATTTTTGCACTCAACTATATAATCAATGATGAAAACTTCTGGGGACAAGGTGTTTTTTCTGATGAAAAGGTTTTTAAATTCTGTAACGATAGACATGTTCGCATATATAGGCCTCCTTCCACTAGATACGACGAAAAAATATACTTTCGATCCACAAATATTAGGAAGGTTTTCAGTCAATGCCTGGGCTTGGATGAGCCTAAATGGGTTAGGTGTGTGTTGGAACAGTGGTGGTCATCTCAGTTCCATTAAATATATTGAAATATTAGACAATATTATGTTGCTGTCAGTAATAGAGGTGTTTCCGGAAAATAATTTTATTTTCCAACAAGACAACTGCTCCATACATACGGCCCATCGTGTCAGGCAATGGTTTCTTAATAAAAACATAGAGTTGTTACCGTGGCCATCTAAAAGTCCGGATTTAAATCTAATTGAAAATGTATGGGGACTAATGGTGAAACATATAAGAAAATTAAATAACCATCCAAATAATGCCCAAGAATTGGAAGGGATAATTGAAGACGCTTGGGAGAACTTGTCGCAAGAAGTTGACCTTGCAAGAAATCTGATTTTGTCCATGCCTGCAAGACTTCAGGCAGTTTTAGACGCTAATGGAGCAATGACAAAATATTAGTTAATTCTGTATTACGTAATTGAAGTTCATTTATTTTATTTCTTTATTGTATTTTTATGTTCAGTTTGCATTGTTTACATTTTTTTTAATCTCAAGTGGTATTTTTCCGATTCGAAGAGATTGTATGACTCTCTGTGATATAGCTGTGCTCCAGATCAACTCTCCGACAGCCCCAAGCTTTACGCTTTGGTTCTTCGAAATCGGGAAGTAAGACAATGGCTCCGTCTCGGAGTTATAGCTATCCACCAGCATTAGGAGCCGCGCTTCATTAGCGTGCTATAGCCACCGACGCCGCCGTCGACATGGAGGCAAGTAACTCTGGTGTTACTCAAGAATCCCGGGGAGTGGGCCCCGCGGAACTCTCCGTGTATACAAGAATTGGTAAGGATGGCATTTAAATAATTTTTATACTGCGTTGCCATTTTCTACGTACTCGAGCTCACTAAAATTCATTAGACTAATTAATTTTTTTTGTTAAGAGTAAAATATCAACGTTAATCAAAGTACGACTCTATATGCTTGGGTTTCGCGGTTTTTAACAATATCTGACCGGTGGTACCAAATGATTTACGGATAGGGTTTTTCTGTTATAATGCATTGCTCAATCCATTTTTGTTAATAATTAGTACAGCCTATATTAATTCAGATAGGATCAATAATAGTCGTTGGAACTTTCATTCATTTTTCCAAATCAAGTTAGGTCAAAATAAGATAATGTACATAATAAATAGTGTTCAGTTGAATCTGCAATGTTGGTAACTTAATCAAATTTCACTCCTTGTGAGCGGATCTCGAGCGGTCAGCTGGCAGATTAGTCTGGCCATGCAGCGTCCTTTGACTCTCTGAGTGTTTTAACCGGTGGACCTTGTCTCGCGATAGGGACTCCGGGGACAGACTTCTAGTGAGGATCGTTTAATGCTTTATGGCCACAGCCACTTTATGCATGAGGTATTTGCGGTTAACGCCTGCCAACCGCTACACAAAAAACTACGGGGTAGTTCAGTTCGTCTTGGTTTAAGCCTACTGATGACGAGACGAATTCGCGCACTCCACAAACACGGGCAGTTGCCTGTCATATGTCGGAAGTTTCTGCATATGCATTGAATGTAAATTGGCAAGCGTTGGTTGTATTTATAGTGCTGGGATAATGTAGCAACGAGCCCGTGAATTAAATCAAAGCATGGTCGTCTACATATGTTCGTTTTCTTTGTCGGGGGGATGTTCGGGTACCGCATACAAGGGAAGTTTCTCCTGCAACCATATGTAAGGTTTTAAATATGTTATTTAAACTACAACCAGGTTTGATTGCTTTGTAGGTTCAACTAGCTAAATCTCAGTGTATTTCTTGTGGACATTTGTCTGCCATATGTAGGGTTCTACATATGTCACCTCAACTATTTGGCGGAAACTTCCGCCAAATAGTTGTAAACCCCTCCCACCCTCCCTGTAAACCATTTTGACTATTTCATTAAAGAAATGTCACTTATCCAAACATAATAGTTGTCATTTTCATAGCTCACTTTAATAATGTTAACTTTTCCATATTTACAGTAACTAGTTTAACTAAGATATTCGACGTTTAATAACTCAAAAACGGTATATGGTAGGGGTAATATATGGTATATTTTTGAAATCAGGAACAAAGGATCATTCCAAAAATTTAATAATATACAGGGTATCCCGTTTAAAAAAAATATTATTTTTGTATCCTCTGAAATCTGCATGCTACCGTACTTTTGATAACATTTTAACAAAATTCAGTCATAACCATGAAACTTCTATTTAAAACTTTTTTTTCTATAGACACTAATAACGATGATAAGGGATGGGTAATTTATAATGAATAACCCTGTACATTCCGCATAATGTGTTAATAATTTTCATTCGTCATATCAATTTGAGAACAAATGTGTTTCATGATGCGTTAAAAATTGTAGTATGGTCATCATTATTATTGTCCATGGAGGCTAAAAATATGATTTAAATATATGGATTGTTTTTGTACTTTTGGCGAGGGCGGTAGTTATTGCACTTGCAACTTAGAAGTGATAGAAAATCGCAGATGGTATAAACATTTTCAATTGTTCAAGATCTCTGAAAAAAGCGGTTTTCGATGTGGACATATCTGGATATTATGTATATTAACTGGTACCACAGATTCTATGCTGCCATATGATTAATATATATTTTATTGAAGGAGCTTGTTTCTCACGCTTCTTGCTTATTAGAAATATAATTAAAAACTGTGTAATATAAAAAAAAGTATGTCGGTGTCATATAAAACCTGAGTTTAAGACAGATACATAGTACGTATTTTTCATTAAAGGGTAAAATTATAGTTGATTGAAATGTGGTGTGAGGAGCACTCAACCATCTGGGTTTAGATCCGGGGAGAATAAAGAATAATTCCATCTTTATAAGGTGCATTTAGTTGAAGAACTAAACGAGGATGATTTCAACACAAGATTACCATTTTGCGATCTAATGTTGGAAACTTGTAATAATGATGAACATTTGGGCGCCAAATTTTATTCTCCCATGAAGAAACCTTTTACCTTTTCGGAACAATAAACCGACATTAATGTCGATATTAGTCGTGAAGAAATAGTTCGCACTGGATCGAAGAATTAATTCTCTCAGCATCCGTGGAAGGTAAATGTTGAGGAGGTATTATTCGGCCTTTGTAGACGGCAACTTAAACTACTCAAAAGTACCTCTAATGGGATTAATTTAATTCAAAATGGAGTGCGGTTTCAGCAAGATGTTGTCCACCCGCACTTAGGGGTTCAAGTGATAACATTTAAATCAAGTGTTTCCTGATGAATGATGGATCGATAAATGATATTCATTGAATAGCCAGCTAGGTCTCCCGATTTAACACCCCCAATTTATTTTTATGAGGACATCTAAAAAGTAAGAAGTAGAGGAACTGGTCACAAATTTTGAGAATTTGAAAGCCCGACTAACGACCCTGAGAAATAAATTGCCATAGTCAAAACCTGATTTTAAAAAAAAATTCAAGATATAATAAATGCGCGCTGTAATTAATGAAATAATTTCGATTCAGGTCGTTTTTTGACACACAATGTGTACAAAGTTACTGTAATTCAGTTTTTTCCCCATGTTATAAACACCAAAAAGCACATTTAAGACTGCCTTCTAGTTTTAAATAAATTGTTACGTTTTTTGTGACAAATAAAAATACCGTCCTAATGACAAATAACAAATGAAGATTTGTCATGATTTTTCGTCCATATTGTTACTTTTTAAACAGGACGAAAATAGTAAAAATTTGCTAATTTTGGCAAAATTTACCAGTATGTACTTAATTACTGTTTTTTTTTAACCCCTTTTTTTCTCAATAACTGTTAATCATATGAAGAATTTTCGAAAATTCTATTCGGTACATTTCCTCATTATGAACAATTTTTATTTGAAATTTTTTTTTGATTTGACGTAAATAAATGTTTGCCCCCTTGACACGTGCCCTCCCTGGTGCACCAGTTTCACCAATATTCAGTAGGGTTTGTCCATGCACGTCACAGATATCCATTTGTTTGAGGTCACTACAAATAATCAGCGACACAGATATACAGACACACAGACTCCATAAATTTACTATTTTCTTGTCTCAAAACGTACGTTTTCATCATAATCTGAAATTTTGTTTTTTTCATGAGCCATACTTTCTTTATCACTATAGAGAGATGGGAAAGTAAATAAATATAGTTTAAAAAAACTAAAAAACACGCTTTTAAAGCACATCAAACTAAAAAGTGAAAAATAATTATTAATATAGACTGAAAACAATAATGAACGAAAAATACTAGTATTATTGTGAAAAAAAGCGTGGGTTGCTCGATATACGAAAAATATGGCACAAAGCGCCCCACGCTTTTTTTCACAATAATACTAGTATTTTTCGTTCATTATTGTTTTCAGTTTATATTAATAATTATTTTTCACTTTTTTAGTTTGATGTGCTTTAAAAGCGTGTTTTTTAGTTTTTTTAAACTATATTTATTTTTCACTTTTTAGTTTGATGTGCTATGAAAGCGTGTTTTTTAGTTTTTTTAAACTATGTTTATATTGCTTATTGATGCTGATATTATAACATATTACGATCCAACAGATACTTCTGAAAAAAAAAATATATTTTTTTCAGCCATAGACGAGATTTGAACTCACGCCCGAGGAGTCCGTCGTTTCGCGTCGACTAATACTTGTGCCTTAGCCCGCTCGGCCATCGAACGAACTGAGAATCAGGGAATGTATTAACAGT
Organism: Rhamnusium bicolor; assembly: GCA_029963845.1. NCBI lineage: Eukaryota > Metazoa > Arthropoda > Insecta > Coleoptera > Cerambycidae > Rhamnusium > Rhamnusium bicolor. The sequence continues at coordinate 73,817 of JANEYF010005512.1, forward strand.
AATAAGCCACTTGCTCTCACGCAGAGGATACGTGAGGAAAGGAAATTATTTAATTCTGGCGATCCTGATCAGGATAATGATATAAACTTATCAAATTATTGTATTGTTACCGGTTCTTCGTAAGTGTACAAAGTTTCAATTAAATCTGTCCGTTTAAAGTGGGTCCAAAAAGTCGGTTACAAACAAACAAACATACAAGTGAAGCTAATAAAAGCGTGTTAAAAAGGATAATAATCGTAGAATAGATACGAATTTTGTCGTACTGTATTCTGAGTTTGTTAAAAATTTTCACAAATTTTCAGATACCCTTCAATGCATTAAAAGTTTTACGCCAGATTTCTAAATTACTTACTCCAAAATTTTATAACCTACTACCAAAGGAAATTAAAAAATATAAAAATATCAAAAAAATTCTCTAATTAAGCAAGACATATATCAGCCAAAATTATTCTGACTTTATTAAGTTGTTTTGACCCACGAGGTACTTTTATATACATAGTACTAATCATAATTATTGACAGCGTATTATTATTATTATTACTATTATTTTTGTTATTATTAGTGTTATACATTTTTCTATATGCTAAATACTTTACACATTACACACTATTTTTACACTATTAACAGTGCTCAAAAAATAAGTATATAATATTTTAAGTTTAGCTTAAGGATTATCTTTAAATACTTATAAAAGTTTCAGACTCTTTTAAGACAACATATTTAGATACCATCATAAAATAATTAAAATATACAGAGTGGGCTCATACAGGAGCTCAGGTTCACCTAAGATCCTAGATGCCATCACAAAAAAATAATTATAATAGGTACATAATAATTTAATGTAAAAATCTACCAATGTTTACAAATTATTAAATGAATGAATAAATGAATAAAAAAAAATGGAAATGCTTATAAAATACCTTTCTTTTAAGCTGTCAGAACGGCATATAAGAGGATGTGTAAATAAATATCATAGTCGACTTGTCTGTAGGTTTTTGGAAAAGTGGCGAGTTTAAGAAATTTTGAACATATTCTGTACTTTTTACACATAGTGCATATTTTGCTGAACTAAAAATGCATGGGGATACCCACTATGTAAATCACTACAATTTAGTTGAAATGTGATAATTGATTCCTTTATATTTTCAATTTAAACTAATAGTAGTTAAATACGAAACTAGTTTGGAGCAGTCCAAGTTCGTCAAAGCCAAAGCACCTTTAGTCAATATGCAAACTAATTAATAATGTCGAACAGGTTCATCAATTAACGCTTTTTCGTATCCGGAATCATAAATTTCAATTAAGTGATGAACGAGTATAATACAATGCAAATATCTGATTACGTAATGATAACATTCAACAGTGAAAAAAATTTATTTATAATTTAGATCATATTATGAAGATATGGACTGCAGAGTCAAGTTTGAGTTTAGTTTTTTGTACTTAATATTTACCAGGTACATTTTGAAATTGCCGAAACGGACAACTTAAAATGTATTAATTAATGGCTTAACTTTTTTACTAGATTTTTTAATGTTCGTTTGATTTATAGGTTTAAAACATTTCTTATAATTTTAGTGAGCATATTTTTGGTATCGTCAAAAAAATGGATTAAACTACACCTACACTTTTTTCTCTACAGAGGATGATGTCAGCGCTTTTTTCAGCGGTCAAATGGAAAAGTGACTGACCCCGCAGTAGTTAAAATAAAAATGTATAGTAGGAGAGCCAGATCTACATGATGCCCTCTCCGCCTGACTCTAGTTAACATATATACACTATTGGACGCGATTTCACGCAAAACCGGTGTTTAATGTAGAAGACTGGTAAACTACAAAAGTGGTTGCTCTGCGCTATTGCCACATCGGCACAGAACAATAAGAATGAATGCTATTTATTGCAGTGTCTCCGGACCCTTTGGATTCAACATTCACTACTTTCGCATTGCATCGCATCGGGAGCCCTTAGTGGCAAAGAAGCAGTATGCAGTAAGCTCTCTCCCGCATATTTAAATTCTAAAGCATTTTAACGCGCTTCATGACGTGACGCAATTAAGTTGAAAAATCCTAACTAAATTTGTTCTTTGTTGCATTTATTCTTACAGAAAACATTGCCAGCGTTGTATCGGCACGCTGACACTTCTTACTAGCAGACCCAACAATGTTTTCTGTAAGAATAGATGCCACAACGTCAGTTTGGATATTTTAACTAAATTGTGTCAGAAAGCATGTTAAATCGCGACTTAATTGCCAAGTGCTAATTATCTTACTTTTTATCGCATTAAACGCAGGTTTTTGCATGAAATCGATTCGAATAGTGTTTAACAGATTCGAAGTTTCCAAGAAGAGGCTTTGCTGACCAAAATATTGAAAATTTACTTTTGTACATTTGACTCCTGTCTTAGTGCGATCCATGTACTTGTTGAACGTGCACCAGCCAGTGTATAAAAAAGTATGTTGTTTGGAATCCTGAGGGGTGCACTCAGTCTGGTTTCCGACTAAAATATGTTGCCTTGCCCTTCATATGGAATAATTTATTCACGGTATAATTTTATGCACAAAGTTAAATTTTGAAACGCTCAAGAGTAAGGGATTTGTGGTTTTGTCGGTGTTTGATTTTACCGTTATGATGAATATTCAGCATATCAGTTACTCTTCATTTTAATATTAATTGTTTTTTCTCTAAGAGAATGCCGGTAGATTTACGTAAACTAAAAGTTAAATTGACAGAAACTATGAGGAACCTGTTAGGCCCAAATGATTATACCTACTACCTGTGTTGTAATAAATTGTATATGGGGGTAGGCGGATTATGTGTCTTATATATACGTGTATATATGAAACAAATGGAAAATAATAAGAATTGCTATTCCAGTGTCCTTAACACTCTGTAAATAAAATTGCAAACGTGGAGTATATTTGCATTTTTAGTGAATCTTATCATTGTACAAATGCAGATTCAACAATATATTTAATATGTATTTTAAAAACGCCACCATACATTCATGCCGTAGTCAGGATTCGAACCTGGGATACCTTGGTTTCAAGCCTAACATATAATCAGTGAACCACTGATGTTGTAAAGATTAGAGAGAAAATAAAAGAATTATAGAGTCGCGTTTAATGCTACTACAATATCGAATGCCATAAGTTAATGAATATAAACATAATTAGTATACATTTGCTAAAAAACTTAACGTAGTATGTAACAAGAAGATGTTAAATTTAATTTTCACGTCCAAACTATTGTGTAGTGTAGAAACAATTTTTTTCATGTTTCTTCGATTTAGATAATAAATTAAACCAATCCTTACCGAAGTTTGAGGAAAATTCTTGGACACAGTGATTTTTTTCAAACCTTACAATCGCTTGATAAGCCCCCATCAGCATGAAATGCAATAAGGCAACATATTCTCTCTGCCCACTACCAGATATTAATGCGTATATTGCTAATCAAACTCTACCGCTTGCAGCTGGGGGACAGGGTGACATTGTAATAAGGGGCATCCTTTCAGGAGCGTATTCAGGACAATAAAATAAGTCAAAAAACTAAAACAATCATATGTCCGAAAAAGTTACCTAACAAAGTTAGGACTGTGAGTGTTTAAAAAAATAGTAAAAAAAATTTACATATTTTAGGAGCAGATAAAACTAGTGGATTGAAATTTGCACACAAGCATTACTTCTTGGGGGCTTTGCTTATGGGAAGTTTGAAAAAATTCTTCATACTAAAGAGAATTTCAAAAGGGGGAGGGGGTTATGCTGTCTAATTTATTTTATACGTAACTAAAATGAACCTTTGCTTATATATGTACCCTAAAAATGGAGCCCCTGTATAGTTGAAAATATTTTTAAATTGTTTAGCGGTAAAAATACTTATTGTAATAATTTTCAGATTTCTAATTTTAATATTAATGAAGCCACAGACCGATCTCACACTAATGGTGTGTAAGGATCATATTCGAACATAAAAAAATATAATGGTTTTGTTAGCACTTTACGTAATGGTGGTTGCAAATGCCGCGACGTCACAACTATTGCAGTTTATTGCTTATTTAGTATATCTATAGATATTTAATCTATGGTATATTTATGTTATGTAAATGAGAAGTAAATACATACATATTAAGATCTTAAATTCTAAAGGTTATGTAGGTAAATATTTTTATAGCTATTGTCTATTATATAAGTTGATGTCCTTGCATACTATGTTGGATTTCGACTACAGTTTATAATTTGGCATATTAGAACTTTTTGAATGCCGATTGATATTAGATTTAAGAATAAATTGGAGTTAGGTAACTTGTTATTATACCATATTTATAGACAATTATTTACTAAACTTAAGTACTTACATTGAAACCTGAGACAATGGCAAATTGTTAGATCGTATACAAACTCCTAACAGCTTTAATGTTAAATTAACACAGTAAATCTTCCTAAATATATTATAAATTAAGATTCAATAGAATCTTATGTACCTAATTAACTCAAATAGATCTCGACCATATCTGGTGATTTCCTTGATATAACAACTTTTGTTAGAACAGGGTATTCAACTGGTGGACGTGAATTATCAAGTGTAATACCGCTTGGCAAAATGTTGGATCCGTTGTGTTCATTAACTAAAAACGCGAGGGTTCTGTTTAATTCATTACTTCTTTAACATTAACAACTAACTTAACATGGTTTTATTAAACATAATGATTATATCGCGAAATTGTAAGTAGTGTAACGACTGCTTTCGAAAAATTAATACCACTCCATTAGACTAAACAGTTCCTCAAAGCTATATTTTGGGATCGATATATTTTTTTATTATACCGAATTGGGCAAATGTGTGGGAACATCCGATTTTTGGGTATACTAGGTAAGTCGAAGAGGACATATTAAATGGCCACCGCCTGCATCAGATTTAAGCCCTTTAGACTATTTATTTAAGACCAAAATCCAATCGTTGAGGAGTTGGAAGATCGAATTAAGATGGTCGTTCAAGAAATATCCCCGCACGTCATTCACTACTCAAGTGCCTTCATTGCTAGATTAGGACATTTTCAGGTCGTTGAAGGGCTTCAATTTGAATATTTATTATGAATATTTAGCTTTTTTTAATATTTACATATTAAATATTTTGTGTGATTAAATTTTAATTTTTATTTCAAATGCAACATGCATGAAACAGTGAAATAGCATTATTAGCGATTTAATTATTTATTGAATTAATCACTAATAATTCCTATTTCACTATTTTGTTGATTATTTATAAAATTACAAGTAGCCACTGTTTATATTCTATATCACTGTAATTGTTGAAAAGTATTTTAATGACTTCTACATTAATATTGGCAAAAAAATTAGCCGATAAAATACCTAAAAATATGAACAATCCACACAAATAATGAGACTAACGTTCCAGTTTCAATTTTTAAGTGGTACCACTGAAAATGAAATAAGAATTATTATAAAATCAGTAAAAAACAAGAAAACATCGGGATTAGATGAAATTATATCTGAAAATTTAAAAAATACTGTGGAAAATAGGTCTGGGTTAATTTGTCATCTAATACATGAATTTATAGAAACTGGGGTGGTACCTGTTTCTAATTATCGTCCAGTTACACTGACAAATACAATTGCCAATGTTTTTGAAAAAGTATTAAAAGTTAGAATTACTAAATATCTAGAAAAACATAACATATTATCAATAAAACAATTTAGATTTAGAGACAAAATATCAACTCAAGACCCAATTGCTTACCTCACTTTGAAAACATATGAAATGTTAGAGGAATGTCAATGTGGTATCTGTATATTTGTAGGCTTGGCAAAAGCCTTTGACTCTGTAAACTATGAAACATTATTAAGCAAAACGTCACAACAATGAACTTTAGAGGCTTATCATATAAGTTAATACAATCTTATCTTTTAAATTGAAAGCAAATGGTTAAAGTTGGCTCTACATTAAGTTCTGAACAGTATATTCAATTTGGTATCCCTCAAGGCACAGTAATCGGTCCTTTGCTTTTTAGTATATATGTAAATAATCTCCTTAAGATGCTTTGTAAGGGTGATATCCTTAGTTTTGCCGACGATACGGCCATAATATATAAAGCAGATATGTGGGAAGAAGTCAAATGCGTGGCAGAAAAAGACTTTGCTATTATTAAAAACTGGTTTAATAGTAACCTTTTTACAATGAATATAGATAAGACCAAGTACATGCCCTTTGTTTCATATGCAAACTGCTTTCTAACTTTGGGCCATTAATTATAGAAACTGAAAAAAAAAACAGGTTTATCAATAAATAATCAATTTACTAATAGTTAAGTTAAACTTCACTCACAAACAAGATGTCAATGAGATCTTCGTGAGTTCTCTTGGTTTATTCATTTTTCATTTATTTCATTAATAATCTTCCTGTAATTATTAAGTTGTATAATTCTTGATGAATAAACTAGTACCCAAATCTATTTGAAAAAAAAATGAGATCTGTTTAAAGAACTGCTGATGACATCATATCTTGAAAAATATTCAATATCAAAGTGAATGGACTAAAAACTAAAAACCTATAAAAATCTTAATAAAGCTTATTTTTTTATCCTGTATAATATTTTTTAATTTTTGCTCTACTTTGATACAATTGTCAAATGCAGTATATGAAAAATATAGTTTAATGATCGTAGGACCCATTTATAAGCGTCGACGAAGCCTATTGAAACCCGTATTACGTCTTATTTGTGTTATAATTTAATATCTGTTTGACCTTATCAAAAGTGATTGATCAGCTGTCTATCATATCTTCCGATAATTATTTTTTCATTTAATAAACCAGATTTCTTGAGTTAGAGTAAAGAGGGTGTTAATCAGGACCGCCCATTCCCTCGGGAAGAAGCTACATAGAGGTGGCTATATAAAGGCATGACCGAACTCCTTTCACTAGTTTCGCATTATCTACTCCAGACAGGAAGTCTGTAGTTTCATACAAGCACAAAGTCAACCCTTCCACAAATCCACCACCGATAATTAATATATACTACAAAACTGAAACAGGGGGTTGTAAAAGCGTGTAGTGACCGCGATATATAATAATGAAATAGGACGCTACTTACTCTGGGTGTTTGATGTAATGTAGTTGTTGAATTTGCGGTTGTACAGAGTGTTTCATTTTGTTAGATTTACATCAGATTTTTATTTTATTTTTTGAAGCATGCAAAGAACCTGATATTTTTTGATATTACTACCGGTTACTGATTATACAATACCGGAGTATTAAGCAAATGTAATCAATATGGAGTGGAATGCTTGCCAGTTACGTACAGTATTACATCCATCCCGGCTTCTTGTCATAATACTACTGAGCTGGTGCAGCTGGTGTACGTATCAATTAATTCAATTGTATGACGGCCTTCAAAAAATTATATCTAGAACTACCGGTTTTGAAAAATTGATATGACATATATTTGCTCTCCCTGGTAATCAAGCTTTGATAGCACACTACACGGAAAAAAGTCTAAACTATATTTAAGACTACTATTCTTAAATTAAGACATTATTGTACTCATACATCCGCACGAATAGATATTTTTCCATCAAGGAAAACGTTATTCTTAAAAGTCATTATCTTAGTCTCCTTCTTTTAATGATAACTAATTATTAACTTTAGAATAATGATTCTACTTCGGCTAAGAGGAAGTTTAGAACAATATTTAATACTAACTTATACTCAGTCTAATATCTCATTTATTCAGTTCAAAAGTAGAGATATATCGTTCTGTTACATTTAACACTTAATGAAAGAAATGTGTCATTTCGTTGTACAACTGTATTATTTAAACAAAACTGATAAATTACTTGAATCAATAAATATTTGATGTTGACTGAAATCTTTTCTTTTTTATTTAATATTGCGATCTATTAAATTTACCACTTAATGTAAGGATAAATTTCATTTTGTTCAACAATTGTATTATTTAAATAAAACTTTTGTCCTTTTCTTTTTTGGAACTTACTACCACATGAATAATTCTTCGTTATCTAAAAAATATAGTTAGTTACCCAGTATGTTACTGGAAAAAATAAACCTAAAGGAAAAATTTAGAAAATGCCACAGATATTGTTCAAACAATATTTAAATAAAACTGATAAATTATTTGAATCAAATTTGAATTTCTGGGATTAGCTAAGGACTTTTCAGAATTAGAAGAAGTTTTTATGAAGAATGACGTTTTATTAAGAAACTAAAAACAAAAAATTTTACAGGTATAAGTCCATTCGTGAACACACTGTATATGAGACTTCAAATTTACCACAGGAAGGCACATTATTTCTTTATGTGCTTTTAAGTGTTTTATGAATTTTATTTTCTTTCCGATTTGAGGAATAAGTTCTATAATCTATTCTTCTGAAATTTCCAGTAAATTGTCCAAGGTTAGTTAATTTTCTTGACCTAAAAAACAATTATTTATGTTATTTAATTGATTTGAAGGAAACAACTACTCAGCGGGCAAATACCCCGACCTGCATTGGATTATACCTTCAAACCATGATAGATCGATAGCCAATATCATTTGTCAATTCCTAACCAGACATAGGAATTGACAAATGATATTGACTATCGATCTATCATGGTTTGAAGGTATAATCCAATGCAGGTCGGGGTATTTGCCCGCTGAGTAGTTGTTTCCTTCAAATCATATTAAATAACAGTAGTTTAGTCCGCCGCTCTCGGTACTTGCCGCACAAGTCGCTATCCGAAACAGAGACATCTATGATGTCGGTCGGATAGTAGCATTTAGACCATACGAGAAGTTTCATACCTCTCACCACTATTCAATTATTTATGTTATTAAAGTATAAATAATTTAAACAAATCATTGTAGTTAACTATATAATAAAAAAGTATGCTTGAACTTTCAAACAGGTATGGCATAACAAGTTTTGTACATATGAAACCGAAATTTTTAAGCCGATTTGAATATTCACAAAATTTCCATGCATATATACAAATTGTAAATAGCCAGCTAAAATCCATAATAATTAATATGTTAGCTTAACATTTTTGGCAAGAACAAAGAACTTTATCCTACACTGATAACAAATTAATATCAATGACTTCTGAAAGTCATTGATTAATAATGTTATATATAGGTACACATCAAGGTGCATGACTGGTCGCCGTATTCCTTTCGAGGGATGTTAGTAGAGCTCATTTGCAACTGATTTAACTATAATATGCATAATACAAAACCTAACAGTTTTTGAGAAATTTTATTATTATTATTTTTTTTAGAAACTTCCCTTGCCCTAATGTGTTTCAAAAAACGTGTGTCATCGCTTAAGCAGAGATTTCTCACTCGAAAATAAGACAAATAGTAACTATCAACATGGGTCCATTGCTGTTTCGTACTTGAAATGTAGAATGTTGAATTTTTATTATTATTTCGGTTAATTTTGTAAAGAAAATATATACATCACTGACTTATTTAGTTTTAGATGGCACAGTTATGTAGACAGTTAATTGCTGAAAAGAAATTACCTCTTGATTTTTGTTAGATTTAGGTTTCGTGTAGGAGATAAATGCAATTTTTTTATGTAGGATACTTAATAGCATTATTTTTTTTTTAATAGACTTAAAAAGACTTTAAAAATTGCATTTATCTTCTACACCATGCCGATATCTAAAAAACGTCAAGAGGTGAAATTTTTTTTCCAATTAACTTTCTACATAATTGGGCCATCAAGAACTAAAAAAATCAGTGGCATATATATATTTTTTACAGTTAACGCAAAGAAAAATTAAACTTCAGTATCTCAGAAACGATGCAAAAATGGTATATTTGTCTTATTTGTGAATGTAGAATCTCCGTTTAAGCGATGGCACATGCTTTTCGAAACAGCCTGTATCTCTTTAATTTGAAAACAATGGACGCTCCACCTGGACCTAGTATTTTTGTATTATTTATGGAAGTAAAATATAGTTTTTAAAACTTCATAGAAACCTCATTCGAAAAGTAATATATAGAGAAGTTTTTAAATAATTTGCACGTTTAATGCATTATCAAGTTTTAAAAATAATTTCCTACGAATGTACGATTGGGTTGAAATTTTTTTCACAACTGTAGTTTTTTAGCTCGTCCTTTTATCTTATTAAAGTATATAACCTAATTTTTGTTACATAAGTATATAAACTAATGCAGGAAACTGAAATATTAAAGAAAGTTTTATTATTTTTTACTTTAAAAATAAAATATCACAAAAACTATTAGGTCTCTAAATCAATTGCAAATAAGTTCTACTAACCCACCTACAAAGGAATAAGTCGACTTACCAGTCACCCTGTATATGTATTGTATAATATAATGCCACTACAATAAAAATGCAGATCTTGAATATAGATTGTATACAATACACAAGCAAAAATTATCAAAAAGGAAAATAACTTGGGAAATCTATACACAATCATTAAACTTCAGATGAATACCTTTTCACCTACAATATAGTGACATTGTGTATTCATTTCTTGTAAAGTATAACGTAATTAAAATAACTTGTATGCAGTAAAACCAGAATTATTAAACTTACCTTCTAATATTGAAATTAGGGACTCCAATTCCCAACTTGCTAATAGCTCTTCCATCGTAGACTCATTAACTTCTATTTCACAGTTCATAATGTTAATCTAAAATTCTTTTTCAACTGTAACTTTACAAATATAAATTATTTCATAATAATCAACATCTATGAACAAAGTACAGCACACACAATTCGACGCGTATTAGGTAAGGTATATCGTCTTTATTTGGCAAAGGCATAGCTTTCTACCTCCCACCACTACGCGATTCACTTTTTCCATCATTATTTTAGAACACTTCACATTGAGATTAGTAAGTATTCAATCAAGGATAACAGTTATTGGATTAATAGTATGTATAATTCATCCAGCAAAGTTGTTTGTAGTTTTATTCCAAGAGTAGTATTCTTATGTCAAGAAAAACATTTAAATAAGAATTTACTTCAAGATGCTCTTATACTTACTCTCATGGTTAACAGTACTCGAAAGAAGTGTACTATTAAGAGTATATTTAATACATACTTATACTTCGAAGGAATCAAACTTATATTGACTTAAAGACTTGCGCTATTGAAACTCAAAAATATGTCTGTTCTTGGTTTGCAATTGGTATATTATTGAAACAATAATAATTTATTATGCCAAGTAATATTATCGTGGTGACAAGTATAAAAATTCAAGAATAATCGATTACTTTGATATAGAATAGTTCTCTTTCCGTGTAGTTAGTTTTTAATCTTTCAGTTGGATTCAGTAAAAAGAAAATTTGCATTAACAGTTAGTGAAGGAGAAAGCGCTTGCAAGTTCAGAAAATATGTTTTTCGATATCGGTTTATTACCCATCATAGTAACATTACAAGCATGATTCCATCAGTTTAATTATGCAATGCGGCTGCGATTACTTCTAAATGGTGGAAATCATCAGAGATGTTCCTGGTTAGGAAAAAACTTCTATTACCGTTCTATTACCGAAAAATCTTTGATTTCAATATCTGGGTTAGGAAAATTGAACTTCCCCGTATTTTTAATTATTAACCGAAATTTCTTTTGAATTGGTGAATATAATTTCGGGATTTCTTTTGGGAAAGTAGAGCTATTTACAAAACTTAGGAAACGACATTACACATGGCAATATATTACCTTAATCCAGGGCGAGGCCAAAAAAAAAAACCATTTAATAGCTAAGGTGTTAAAATCTAGATCCGAACATTTGAAGATGGGAAACCTTATTGGAAGATCCTTCTGCTACACTTTGTCCAACTGAATCCTTATTTGACAAACAACATGTTGTGAAATGAGCTCTCCCAGCAACAACATATGATTTCGATTTAAATCAATATATTTTTTTATTACAATTTAAGTTAGCACCAACTTTGATTAAAATTATACCTTTGTAATTTCAAGTATTCTGTATCTTGTACAGTTAAAGAAATACCACAGTTCTTGTGGTTGTCTCTGGACTTTATATACATTCAGATATGACTTAATTTAATAATGTGTACATCTAATGGTACAAATATAGGTTAGGTTATTTTGGAGACACATAAATCATCATTTAAATATTATTATTATTTTAAGCCAATAGGATTTTAAATAACTAAAAAGTTCTTTAAAACTATCAGGTTTATTATGTTTCGTTAATTTGGTAACTTGATTTATTATTTGGTAAAATATCAACTCGTCATATAGAAAATGCCATTAAAAATTTCCCGACAAAGAGAATTATGTGTATTTTGTTACATGTGTACCGTCTATAAATAGTTCTACAACTTTAACACAATTATTCATGAAATATGTGACAAATGTACGAACATGTGGCTATCACAATTTACAATTCTTTGACACGAAACATATTTTCAGGTAAAACAGAATTAATTCTACGAAGCACCACAGAAAATGACGTAATTTTTTGTATAATAAACGTAATAGACAATTCATATCAAAGCTAAGGTGCCTGTCAAAAAAATAACTATTGACACAACTTTCAAGTCCAAGTAAATCATCCAAGAATACATTTATAATTTTATTTTTTGTGAGAGTACTGCTGTTTTTATCTTTATTTTAATAAATCAAAAAAAATATTAGAAAAAAGTCGCATCAATGATATAATTTTTATTGTTTTGTCTTATTGGGAGGCTCCAGTAGTTACTATTCACAGGGACCTCCAAGGGTGTTAATCCAGCCCTAACATTTTGTTCAGTAAAACGTACGTGTGAAATTGCATTTGGATGTACAAGTAGTTACAAAAAATGAGATTAAATTAGAATTTGATATATTATAAAATACACCTATACTCTTAGATATAGTCCTAAACACTCTCACCATTGCCTTGTGCTTAGCACAAAATAGAAAGCCTCAATTTTAAAGAGGTTCGTAGAATAAGAAGCACTGCTTAAGTATATAGCTAGAAGTAGTAGTTATTCTGTAGGCTTAGTGGATGAAGCAATTATGAAACTAAATTTATGACTTTGATGATTTTTTCGCTCTTTCAAAATGATATAGAAAATTTAACATTTGTGTGCATTACATACGAACTACGGTGTACTTGTTGTCTCAGTAGAATTTTCAATGAAACTGGTATGACGGTGGTAATGGTTGGGAAATAAATTAAACTATTAAGCAACCCAAAAGACAAAATTGCAATAAATGGAACGTCGGAATTTCTGAAATAAATTAAGAATTGCAGTCAAAAGGTTACTGGGCAAACGAAGCGGTCAATTAAAACTAGATTTAGAGAGGATATGGATGGATGCATTTGAAACCTTAGAAATATAAAATGTAAAAATGGCATGAATATTGAGAGAGAACCTATCCCACGTCCTCTTTACTGGTTGGTAAGTCTGGGTGACGTCACACTGACATTACCGAGATTAGTTGGTCACAGTTCGTCGAACTGTGACAAGAGTTAGGCATGAATAGGCAACGTTGTTAATAAGGTAAAGCAAGGACTAGTTCGTTATTCCACAAAAAACAACTATGCATGTGTTTCGGAGTTATTGCTCCTCGTCAGCAGAGCGTAGCTAAGGAATTGGGCCTAGAATGGAATAGATCAGAAACAAAAACTAACACAAAGACAATGACATAGAGCGCTATGTGTCGACTGCGCTCATCGAGGCACCAAATATGGTGCATGGCAACATGAAGGGACAAGTTAAGTACTATATAATGTACTTTTCCACCTTGTGGTAGTTTTTTCCTGATCTATCCAATTCCTTAGCTATGCTGACGAGGAACAGTAACTGCGAAACACGTGTCCGTAGCTGCATAGTTGTTTTTTGGGATATATGGCAGTCGTCATACCATACTTACTATTACACTATTTTTTTAAATAAAGTTATGTCCTTTTAAACATATTTCATAATTTTTTCCATATCTTTCTAAATAGGCGACAAAATGTTGATGGGAGAGTTATTCGGATCACTCTGTACCTATGTAATTCTTCCTCGCTGACAATTTTCCCTCTTTCTTAAATTATTTTTTTAGTAGACGGGTGTTGATGTGGAACATCAACAAATTCTGCTGTCCGTCTAAGATGTGCTAAATGATATTCAGAAATCAACTTCTGTATACTTTATAAATCATTCATGTTTCAGTTTTAGATAAATGTGTTTAGCAATGTGTCGGATACCTTATTTCATCCATTATTAAAAAGAAAACAAATCTATTTCTAAACGTGGTTTGCCTTTATATCAGACTAGTCAAACGTTTGATATCTTTACGACTTAATATTTATTTCTTTGATCAATAGCAACATTTAATCCAAAAGACGAAGAAGAACAAATTTAAGGCAGAATATTTTGGTAACAGGTTCTTAGGACGAAATATTTATTTTTAATTAACATAAACCTGTTTTCAAAATATAATAATCCAGTACTTATGATGGGTAATACATTTGTTTTTCTAATAAAAATAGTAACTGTGAGTGCAATCCTTTTTTCAAAATATATAAAAAAAACAACAGGTTTGTTTACAACTTTGTCCTAACTAATCTCTGAAATTTACTTTTGTCAGTTTATATTTAAAAATGAAATAAAATGCAAAATACAGACAAAAACAATTTTCTACCAGATTAATATAACGTATTACGCATAAGGGTGGCTGATAATGAATCATGGGTAAATGACTTTTTTGACAACATAGCCCCACCATTAGCAGACAATTTCAGAAATATCATTACTGATAACCCTGTCAACGAAAATCATTTTTTTGTGTAATCCTTTTGAGTATAATGAATTGAGTTTTGTATTAAATAATGTTGAAAATACGTCACCAGGATACGATTACAGCTAGTACCCAATGCTTAGCCACCTACCTTACAGTGCTAAAATGTTTTTTTTTTTTTGAAAATTTTCAGTGAAATATACGGTGCCATTATTTCACAATTTAATAATATAATCGTAGTTCTAATTTTAAAAACGGGAAAAAATCTGAACTGCGCCACTTCTTACAGACCTATTTCATTATTATCATGCATACTAAAAAAGCCTAGAGCGTATGATAAAATCTAGACTAGGATGGTGGTTACTATACCACAATCTACTACCTCCATGTCAATTTGTTTTAAAGAAAGGTTATGGAACCAGTGATGCTGTGTCAACATTAACAATTGACATACAAAACTCCTTTATGTTCAGCGATCATTTGTGTGCGTTTTTCCTAGATATTAAGTGTGCATACGAATCAGTAAGTCTTCCTATTCTAGAAAAAGTTATATGAACTCTTTTCCACCCCAAGAAAAATTGCTCAATGTATCATAAGACAGTTTTCCAACCGAAGTATCTATATAAGAAATAATAATGATAAAATTGGCTCGAGGTTTAACAACACCGGTGTAACTCAGGGCCCAGTATTGAGCCCACTGCTATTTGATTTGTACACACCGATTTTCACAATTATGTTACGCCTAATATAGATATTGTCCAATAAGTCGATGACTTTTATATTTACGTGGACCATAAGAAATTCGATATGGCAACTAAACTCCTTGAACATTCCATTGTAGACTTGCGAACGTGGTTGATTGCAAACTGTTTCGAGCTACATATCTAAAGATAAATCTACATTCATGGTATGTACAAGACACAATACTCCAGACATCGTCGATATTCAGATGGCAAATTATAAATTTCCGTATCAACCAGAGGTCAAATACCGGCGTAGTTTTAGGCAAAAAAATTTGCATGGAAATCTCTTATTGAATCAGTCATAAGTAAATGCAATAGAGGGATAAATTTCTGAAAACTAGTCACTAAAACTTGGTGGGGAGCAGATGTAAAAACTGCGTTGCTTTTCTATAAAGATCAGATATCGACTACGAGTGCGTTATTTATGGATATGCAAGTAAATATTTATTAAATAGGCAGGACGTTACCCAGAGAAAAGCCATTTGGATTGCCTTAGTGCAATGTGGAATTCATTTATGTAGAAGCTCTTGAACCTCCATATGTAATAAGAAGGGACTCTCTTAGCATTAAATTTATGTTAAAAGACTTTTTTTAATACTCCTCTGCTTAACAAAATATGAAGCTTAAAAATGTCCGATTTATGTAATATGTTTTGGAATAAATAACCTTGACCGCCCCTGTGTAGAGCTTTTCGACACTGTTATGATCTTCCAGACTTTGAACAATCCTTTATTCATGATTTCTACTTCTTTGATTGATAAATATTTTCGCAAAAAAAATTAAAATATTTTTTTTAAAATTTAAAAAATTTCTTTGTGCAGATACAATTTATATGAGTGTATTTGAATTTATTGACTTTATAACATTTAAAAGTTCATGTTTCATTAAAATATTTCGTATGGATTAACTAGCTACTATTTCTGTTGGATATTATTTATATAATGTGATTCAAAGGCAAACTTTTTTACGCATCGAAGACATGTATATAATTAATTGTTACACACATAATTATATTTAAAAATCGAATATATTAACACATGGACCAGGTGCATATTTATATATTATTAAAGACGAAGTTTTCTGCCAACATATTGCCAACTTATAAATTTAAGTGAAGAGAAATTTTTATAAGTCTCAAAATTGTTACTCATTATTTTACATGCCGTTACAGTTTACAAATGCAATTTTAAATCATATAGTAGTATAAATATATGAAAACACTCTAAGTGCACTAGAAACTACACTTAAAAATACATCGTGAGTCAAAAGTACCTCATTTATACGTAATAGAATCATCAGTAGTGATTTAAAAGTAATTTTTAACTGAATATACACTTTTATGCTATTGGATACACCATCTCATCGATTAACACAAACGGTTTAATTTAATATATTCAATCGCACTGCCTAAATTTTAATCGACCTTGTGAGTGGCCACCGAATAATCCTGATTTAAATCCACTATACTATTTTGTATGACCTTACTTAGAACACCAAATGAACAAGAATAAATACCTTGTCTTTAAAAAAAATATGGGTACGGAGCATGCAGTGATGGACTTAATACAAGAAATTGTAGCAAACCTAGACAAATCAAAAAAAAGCATGGCTGTATTTCTGGACTTAGCGAAAGCTTTTGATACCGTGCCACATCAAGTGTTACTAAATAGACTCCAAAACAATGGTATACGTGGACCTACACTATGTCTAATAGAACATTATCTCACAAGTAGAAGACAATGCGTAAAAATTGATGACGTATACAGTGACTCGCTCAACATCACCATGGGCGTACCACAAGGGACTGTATTGGGTCCAATACTTTTCCTTCTGTATATTAACAACATTACAAAATTAAAACAATTTCAAGGCCATTTAGTATCTTATTCTGATGACACTGCTATTGTATTTGGGGAAAATTCATGGGACACAGTATATAGCAATGCAGAAGAAAGTTTAACTCTGATTTCTAAGTGGCTAAACTTTAGTTTATTGAGCTTAAACATTCAAAAAACTAAATTCCTAACATTCACCTTATTAGCTACCGATCAACCTACTACAGAATTACTGCATATACATAATAATACATGTTTACAACAAATAAATTGTAGTTGCCCCAAAATTGGGAAAACCAGTACCATCAAATATTTAGGAGTTATGCTTGACCATCATCTAAGATGGGACGAGCATGTTACTTACGTCACAAAAAAAAAATAGACAACTTACGCATAAATTCTTTACTTTAAGGGATATATTAGATAGGAAAAATCTGATGACTATATATAAATCGCTAGTAGAATCACTGATTAGATATTGTATTATTATCATTATAATAATATAATAAATATTCTGCGAATAGCGCAAAATATTATTCTACAGATAATTTTAAAGAAAAAAAAACTCTACTCCTCTACACAATTATATAAAGACGCTGACGTATTCAACATAAGAAATCTCTTTGCTTATCACTGTTTATTACACATGTATGACAAGAACCCCTCACCAGCCCATTCTAGATGTGAAACCAGGTTTACAGAAAATAGGTCTATAGGATTGCCATTAGTCAAAAAAAGCCATACACAAAGATTTGTCAACTATCTCGGACTAAAGTTATACAATATTTTACCTCTGTATCTAAAAACCATAGGAAAGTTTAGTAAATACAAAATTGAAATAAAAAAATTTATTACCCAAAATCATGATTCTATAAAGAATATCCTGCATTAAATGGAAAACTCGACCATAATAAGTTTAATATATTCGAACTAAGTTGAAATAATATTTATCTTCCCAATCATAGTATATTAGTATTATAGTACGTACTCTCTTACTGCCGTGTGTTGCTGGTACAAATCCTCAGTCTCGTTTTGTCAATAATTATTAGTTAGAATATTTTCCTATCTCTCTCTGTTCATTTCTATTTTAATATAAAAAACTATACAATTAATTTACTGATCAACCAGGAAGACACGAAATTCACAAAACAAGCATTTTGTGCTTAGGTGATTTCATCTCGGCCTGGTGATGCTGATTTACATGTGTTACTTACTATTATATGTATTGTATATTGTAATTCTAATATATTTTAGGTTATAGTTTACCACAAAGTGTAATAACATTGTACTATTCTACTACTCTACCTAATAATAAATTGAAATTGAAATTGAAATAATAGTAATAATAATAATAAATTGAAAAAGAGAGATAATTATTAGTGTTTTATTTTAGATGCTCTCTTAGCTATTAGAAATGCTATTAGTGGCAGTTAAGCCGTTGGGTAGCTGAAAAAGAATAATATCATTTACATGATTTAAATTCTTATCCACCTATTATAAAATTTATTTGTTTATATCAAATGAAACCAACTAGAATTATCAATGTTTTTTATTATTCCTTTAATTTTTTGTTTCGCTCGATAAACTAAATTAATATTTTAAATTTATGACACATGGGGATCCCCAAGGCTCTGTACTAGGACGCTTTTCTCCATATCATATATTAACAATTTGCCGATATTTATCAATGGTATTAAAAGTACTTTGTTAGTCGATGACTTAACACTAGAAATCCCATAAAAAAATATGAGAGAACTTAATGAGCAAGTAGGTGTTGCAGTAGTAGTTGTAGAGCTGTGGTTCTCAACAAAAAAACTAAATCTTAACATATAGATAAACTGTGTAAAAGCTGTCTTATTAGGGAGCTTAGTAAATTGGTACCACTAGTAAATGATTTTTAGCTAATTAAAGGAAATCCTACTTGAGGCCGTTACCGAAAGATACAGAATATATCAGGACCTAAAAGTAGGAGAAAATTTCCCTGTTACTGAGATACGTGTAAACTTATAAATAGTTTTTTTTTTATTTCGTATTTAACAGCTTCATAAAATGTTTAATTTACGTTGACTGATTATTTTGTTAATCCCCATTGGCGCCTAATGGGGTCCGGTGTCCCTATTTTTACCAATGCTACGCCACTGAGTAATTGCGAAAATTTTAATTTTTTTTAGTTTACTTTCAGTTTTGAAAAAGGAAATTGTTCTTTGGAAATGTTTGTAGGAATAGTATTATTTTAGTTTAAAATGTTATGAAAAATTGGTTAACGAATATTTTATTAACCCATTGCCTTATTTATTATTTAACAGCTTTAGTTTTATTTTTGTAAGAACAACAATAAATTAAATGCGTTATATGTGTGGCGAACTGCTGTCTAAATTCGTTACATAAAACTCAATCAGACTTTGCTAACTTCTCTAAATTTAACTTATACCAAACCTCCCTCAATTTTTTTCTGGGCCATCTGTTGTATCTACAGAAAAGTTACCCAGCCGCTTACTTCTTTTAAATATATTGTCCTATATATCTACTTTATTCCAAGATACATTTGCAAAGGAGATATCCTTTTCAAAAATTGAATGCAAAATGTAAAATTTTGTTTTATTTGCCACAGTGCCATAGCAGATACTGATAAAATCAAGGACACAGAACTTCATTTCGGTCATGCTGTAAATCACACCTCAGCAAATATTTTAGTTTAATTTGACGTCGAGACTACCGAAATTATGTATAATAAATTTAGTCGGAAAATTGGAATTAACCATATTTAAGTAAAATTTACGTTGACGTGACGTGGAATCGACATAAGTCGAGAATAAGACGACGCACGTCGAAATTTAGTTAAATTGACTAAGATAGGTAAAATTACATAAAAATCTTCCTTGTTACACATTATGTTTAGTTACTAATACGTATTTAGGTACATCTGCATTTCGACGTAAATTCAACATCGAGTTGACTAGTTTTAGGTAAAATCTACGAATTTATGTGCAAATGGCAAATGACTCCTAGTAAAAAAAGAAGAATTTTATACTTATTTGGTATTTTTCTCTATAAGTAGTAATATATACTTTTTTCCAAATTTGATATTAAAACATCATTTAGTTCTAACAAAAATATCGGCAGATGTCTTTTTAATGCAAAACAAGAAACTGATATCTCTAAAAAATGTGGTGTATATCGGTTAAATTGCCCAGAACGTAACGCCTCATATGTAGGTCAAACAGGTAGATCGTTCAGGGTAAGATATAGAGAACATATTCACACACAAAAACAACATTCCAATTTTTATAAACACCTAACAGGTTCTGATCATACAATAACGTTGACCATCAACCTAAAATATTACATATTTGTAGGAAAAACCTAATTCATTAGAAGTACTAGAAATTAATAAATTAAATATGATTACAAATTACAACATATTAAACGACCAAATAGATTTAAATAATTCTCCATTATTAAACTTGTTCAGATAACCTAATGCTGTGTTAATAAAAATCACACCATAATATAATTTACTACCTTGAGAAACCTCTACATTTAAAGACATATTAACTAACATCTGTACAAATTTTAATTATATGATCAACCATAAAGTGACCCATCCTTCTATTCAGTTCAGTTTATATTTGAATGGAAGTAAAATCTGAGGATAATTTAGTTTACTTGAAAATATCCGAATGGGATGAAACTAGTTGTAAAAATAAGAGATAAAGTGAAAATTAGACAAGTAATAAAAAGTGTTTATAATAATTTTTTTAAATCAAAATGAATTTTCACAAAGTAACTTCATCTTCAATCAGTTATTTAATATTACTTTAAAGGAGCATCATAAAGGCGACCAAATAGGTTGCTATGTAGGTATAAATTACATATAATTTCCAACAAAATATAACTTATAATATTCTACGATTATGGCGATTTCCAGTCACCAAAAAGGTAAATATTACCTAATTATACTACCTATTTCGATTTTAAGAGAAATTTACCTTTAGGGTAATTTGTGGTAGATTTTTTTAGTTGTTTTCCCTTGCTGCTTTTGTTAAAAGTAGTTTTAAGCAAAATGGTGTAAAAGGTAGATTTATTGGTATTATTTATGTAAATTTAAATATGAAGTAAGTAAAACCAATAGGTAAATTTCTATGGGAAGTGTATTTTTCCAGTCAATTTTACGTTATATACGGCTAAAACCAAAGATGACTATCCTGATAACATTCCTGCCTTTATGCTTAAAGACTGTGCTTTAGCTCTTGCTCATCCGCTAACCATTATATTTAATTTAATTTTAAAGACGTCCAAATCTCCAAGCATATGGAAAGTTTCACGACTCTGTCCCGTTTTTAAAAATGGGAGTAGGGGTGATGTTTGTAACTATCGCCCTATTGCCATTTTATGCAAATTTTTGTAAGGTCTTGGAAATTCTTTTACACTGTTATATATATGATCATGTAAAAAATATAATTGATGTAAATCAACATGGATTCATGAATCCTAGGTCAACTACAACTAATTTGGTCTGTATAACGCAATATATTTCAGACATTTTAGATAATCAAGGACAAGTTGATGTTGTTTATACGGATTTCTCCAAGGCCTTTGATCGCCTAGACCATTCAATTTTAATAAATCGCTTAGACCAATATGGAATATCGTCAGATATCATAAATCTATTTAGCTCGTATCTCTCTAAGAGAATACAATATGTGCAGTATCATGGTTATAAGTCTAACAATATAGATGTACTGTCAGGAGTCCCGCAAGGTTCCATTCTTGGTCCCCTTCTATTTAATATATTTATAGACGACATGAAATTGTATTCTAAAATCGACTGATATGATGAATGCGCTCGGCTACAGGATGTATTAAATCAAATTAATGATTGGTGTTTTGCCAATAATCTACCTCTTAACATTAAGAAATGCAATGTGATGTCGTTCAGTAGGCAATTAAATCCTCTAACCTTTGCTTATCAAATAGACAATATATTCTTGGCTCGTCCCTGCTTTATAAAAGATCTGAGAATTATATTTGATAGTAAACTGTCTTTTAATGAGCATGTTAACGTAACACTAAAAGTAGCCTATAAGAATGTTGGATTTGTAATAAGAAATAGTAAAGATTTTGCTGACCCTAGCACAGTGATACTCCTGTATAACGCATTCATAAGGTCACGCCTGGAATATGCGTCCATAGTATGGTGTCCAACGTATGCCGCATATATAGACAGTATTGAAAATGTTCAGCGTAAATTTCTCAAGTATATGTATTTTAAGGATAACAGAATTTACCCCACTATTGGTTTTCCCCACGATTTGCTATTAAACGTATATAATTTTGTGACACTGAAGGAAAGAAGATCCATGCACTCTATCATTTTTCTGCACAAGATAATTAAATATGATTTTGATTGTCCACAAATTCTCCAACACCTTGACTTTAACGTACCGAGATTAGCCTCGCGCTCTCCTGAAACATTTCATCTGTCCACTCCTCGAACTAACCTATTAAAAGCATCGCCACTCTTTCAAGCTTGCTCTAATTATTCAGTGGTTAAAGACAATATTGATATATTCAATTGTAAAATAAAAGAAATAAAGAACAAATTCTTAAAAAATTAGCAATTTGCCTAATAGATCTGGACTACTTAATGTATTAGTAATCTGTTTATTGATTTTTTTTTGTATTTTTCCTCTTTTTTTAGTATTATTAGCTACTAGTCACTTTGTGTTAATTTAATTGTTTTTATAACATTTTTTTGTTTTTTTTCTCTAATTTTGTCTGTCAATCATTTCTGTATTATGTTATATACTACTATTTTAAAACTATGTTTTGTAAAATAATGTATTTAAATGTTGAATATTGTGTATCGGCAGATATTTTGTTGCACTATTTGTTTATAGTTTGTGTTCCTATCCCGTAATTGGTAATTTACTGTGGGATAGTGTAGTTAAATAAATAAATAAATAAATAATTACCTCAATAAGTAAATTCGTCTTACCAAGTCGGGTTATAGCTAATTTTATGGAAAATATTTGCTGGGACGTATTTATATTTTGGCTATTAAATACAGAATTTTAAAAAAAATGCTAAATTCGTATGTTATTAAACAAATCGAAAAAAGTCCTAATCTTTAAGTCCCTTTAACTCCAACAGATTTTTTTCGTAATTTCCTACTTTGAAATCATCCTATACGTTTGGGGATTAAAAACTGAATCACACTGTATATTGCAAATTTAAATTTTTAGACATCTGTATGATAACTTTCTTAAGATTACGATTAATTTTGCATTGACATGATAAAAATAAAATTTGTGTAAAAAATTATCTGGAACTATTACTCACCTACTTTGCACACTTGTAGATTCATACGTTTTAGTATATCCAACGCCCTTATAGAACAAAACTAATAAAACCCTTTATCCAAACTGAATCCTGCTACCCGCGGAGTATTCAGGATTATATTGTTAAGCCCAGTAAAAAGTTGGCGTGCTATATCGGTGAGATCTGGCGTAATAAGGACATTTCCATTGTCCGAGGAGACAAACAAACAATAAAATGTAAGGCTATTGTGCGCGACCAGCCGGCAGGACAACTTCGAGGCGCATATCCAGTATAAATACAGAATCCTGCAGGCAACAAAGTTCCCGTCACGCATTGGTCTACAGTAGACGTATATCTTCCCCGGATCCTGCATCGTACGCTAGCTCCTGGCAGTGGCATCCACTTAGTCAGTCGCTACACGTTATCCGCAGGAATCGGTTGCGCGCACGGATCTTGCATAAAAACACGCGCTCTCACCTGTCACAAAGTAAACATTAGATTCTCGCTGGAATCGTATCGGAACTGATAGCTTTTGTGCGATTCTGTAGTGCTTTTATTTGAATTTTATATACTTCACGACAACAGGCTTGCTGCAAATGGATAAACATTTACCCAGCAGCAAAACACAGTGATCTGTTTTTGAATGGTATAAAAACTTAGTTGCCGGTAAATGTTTTATATCTAAGACTTTTCCATACTTATTGAGCATGAGGTTTACATTTGGACATCGTATAATTTTGTTGATTTTATTTTTAAATAAACGTTTTGTATTCTGGACCGATTTTTGTTTATTTATACAGGAACAATTCTTTTTTTGACACGAATTTTCATGTACATTTAAAAAACTGCAATTTATTCTGACGAAATATTAGAGTTTTTTGGTATAACGGTTTTAAATATGTTTTATCCTGCTTGCCAAGTGATTTTTTAAAAAGATCTTTGACAATGTTCTACTTTTATTGCATACATACTATTTATATATAATCCTTATCCACGCCGATAGACCACATGACTTTTTTATACAGTTTGGTGGAAGATAAGCACATAATACTTAAAAAAGTAAGAAATATCTTAAATCATAATCAAAAATTTCTTATTGTTTTATTAATGCTAATATTTCGATGTTTGTTTTACGAGTTTTCGGGGAAGTATATTTCAAAACTATTTCGATAAAATTATTTTTATATAGATACCTACCGGGTATAAATGAAACTTGTCCACCTTTTTTATTTTTCGAGATAAACAAATTTTAATATGCCGTTTACACACAAAACTGCATTATACGGCAATAACTTGGTTTCGTCGAAAATGCCCCCAACTTTTTTATATTAAATTGATCATCGTGTCCATTTTTAAAATCTGAAATCTGAAATCCATAATGATTAATGAATTCTGCTCGGAATTCTGAATACTTGCTGGTATATTTTTTATTGGTTATTTTAAACTTTTTTTAACGAAAATTTTAATTTTCGATTTAGGTGCTTGTAATCTACAGAATGTTTCTTATCGCATTACATGTTAGTGTAGATATTGAAATAAAACTTTGTCGCAAATAGTCTTTTACACCTAGGATCCTTCAAAAATGAAGAAATCGGTTTTTCTAAAAAATGCATGTTTTCAAATGCTGTAATAATATTTATCAAATGTCTGTAAGGATGTTTAAAAAAGACGATTTTTAGCGAACGTGCAGTTCCAACAATCTTTAATAAGTTAATATAATTGTTCTGAATATATAAATATTCTGAGGTAATTTGTTAAGAAACAAAAAAAAGTTTTGATGTAAGGCTGTTTTATGTGTGTAATAAAATATTACAATTTCGTCTGTTTATTTCGATATTCATCGAGAATATTACACGAGTATATTTCAAAATTTGTCATCCTCTTCCAGAAGGATACGAAAATAATAGATAAATAAATGGAAAAACTTGGACTGACAGACATATTACTTTTGGTATTTCATTTTTCAAAAGAAACGGCTGTTTTATTTTATAAAACAGTTAAGTTAATTAATTTTCAAGAATTGATTCGTTTGGGATTTTTGTATAAAAAAACCTGTGACAAAAAAAATATGTTACATTGATGTGCTTAAGTTGCATATAATAGTAATTATTTTTTGCAGAATCTGTCAATAAGCGCTTTGGTGTTATATTTTACATTATAAAATATAAAAACCGAGATAAAACCATAAAAATGTTGCACAATGATATTGTTTTAAAAATTATAGTTAAAACGTAGCAAAAAAATATAAGTAAGATCTTATGCAAGTGGAAATATTTTCAAAATTTTGCTTTCGAAAAATGACGGTGGGGAAAAATTCTTCAACTGCGGTTAAACACGGTATTCTTTACAATGCCTCACAAATGTATAGGATTAAAGCATTTGGCAGTGGAATCAATCTTAAAAATTATTACTTCTATTACTAAATGTCAAAATTCTAAAGATTACGTTTACAGTATTTTGCTTATAATTTTATATTGTTGCAATATGGTGGAAATTTGTAGAAATTTAGTTTTATCGTAAGCAATTGACAGTATATGACAAAGTTGAGATTGAGTCTGTTGGAATAATATCTGGAGTGTTAAAAATTTCTATAAAGCAAAACAGACATCTGTGCCTGAGTTCTATATTGGTGGCTGGTAATTTCTTATTTTCTTGATCATGCAATTCACGATTTAGCATGTTTAATTTATTAAAACTTCCTTTTCTTTTGTGATGATTAAAAATAAAAAAATTTCATCATTTAACTACCATAAAATAGTTTTTTGTTATAACAACTGTTTTAAATGTGTTTTATCCCGCTTGCCAAGTGATTTTTTAAAGGAATTTTGACAGTTTTACTCTTAATATACACGAACTATTTATAAATAATTTTTATACTCAGCGGCTAATCGACACGTGAAATTTGAGGCTATTTTAATAGGTAATAAATGTATATACATGTATAAATAAATTACAAAATGAAACTGATGTTGCAAACTAAATTCATTTTAGTTTTTACCGATAATAATAATAATGACGTGTACGAAAATACGTTATTTTCCTTAATTAATAATAATAAGATTGTATGTAAATTAAAATTACAACTTGTTTCAAAATTAATTAAAATATACATCTAGAAAAGGAGAAAAATTGTATAAAATTTAATTATTGAGCTTTGTGACAAAATTGTTGTCTGTACTTTCGACTTGTTATTTTCAAAAATGATCGAATCGGATCGGATCGGATCGGATTTTATTTTATATCAATAACGGTCTGAAATTGGATCGTTATACGAACTACATAAATTTCATTTTAAAACCGCGACAACAATTAACACAGTGGCAGAAAACAGATTGGTGTTTTATTTTTTTTTTTGTGTTTCATGAGTTTTATATTTTTTAATACCCCTTTCCGATAGTTTCTATTTTGCAAATGTCTTACGGTAATCAAAACTTTGGTGAATGTTAACGAAATTAATTATTTGAATTCATTAGCAGCTATATATATAGTGTGTTGAGTTTGCAGTAGCCGAACGGACCACAAGTTTTAAATTTTTTTGCATGTTTGGGGGTTCATCCCTGCGTATCTGAAGTTATTTTGGATGTACTTTTGTTTTTTTTTAATCGCAAGACATGGCAATTAAACAAAAACGACTTTCTTATTACGTAAAGTATTTTTTTCTGTAAAAGATACAGCAAAGTGCTAGTAAGGAAAGTTAATCAGATTAAAACGTTTTAAGTAAGTACTCCTATGCAAAATTACAAGATTCTCCCTCTTTGATGATTTTGATCTTTTTCCACTACATGCAGATGTAGGTATTAAAATTATGTGGGTCAAACTGGTCGTTCGTTTGATATTAGATATAAAGGGCACCTACGCTCCTTTTGAAAAAAAAAACAGAATCAACGTTTTCAAAACATATTTTAGAGTCGAGTCACAATTTTCCAACTTGAAACAATCTTAAAAAAGAAAAAAGCTTTAAACTAAATTTGCAGGAATCGATAGAAATTTTAATTTAAATAATAGTCCCGGAAGTTACTTACTGAATTTATATCATACTAGTAAGTTGTAATCGCTTTATCAAAATTTCTGAATTATATTAACTTACCTGTCATCTCTATACATCTGTTTCTATTAATTCCCCAGCATAGTAAATAGCCCTCAATATTGTACCTAATAGTAAAATATCACCGACACTATCCTTATTTGTCAATCTAATTTGCACTAAATTCGGAATTTCCCATCTTTGACGTAGTAAATAGGCATAAATAGATTAGTATAAATAAATATACTGAATTTTTTTGTTTATTCATTCTCTTTCGAATCGGTCAAAAATGGCATGTTAAGTGCCGAAACTACAATAACGTGAAGTTACAATAAATTAGTGATGATAAAAAATAAAATGTGTTCTTTCTGTTATATCGTAAAAAAAATTATCTAAATAGCAAAATACGTTTTTTTTTTGGGTACATGATGGATCAAACACTTTCGAAATCAATTCTTAAACGTAAAATGCAGATATACTTAGTATTTTCAGATGATTTTTAATTTCATTATTCTGATATATTTATAATAACCGAAACATTGACAAATAACAAACCGCTGTCAATTACTTGGGGATCAGAACTTCCTCACCGTAGTAAAACTCGACGTGTGGTGGAGTTTAGAATAAAAGTAATTTTTGACGTTTCAAAAAAGTCACATTTTTTTACGTTTCAAAAAAGTCACATTTTTTGACGTTTCAAAAAAGTCACATTTTGACGTTTCAAAAAAAGTCACTTTGACGTTTCAAAAAAGTCACATTTTTTGACGTTTAAAAGAAGTCACAATTTGACGTTTCAAAAAAGTCACATTTTTTGACGTTTCAAAAATTGGGACTGATTTTCCTTATCAACGAACTCAATCTCTTCATTGAACACTAGAATGTGTGTACCAAATTTCAAAGCTTTATCTCAAAAACTATAGCTGCTATCGCGACCATACACACATACACAAACAGAAAAATTTTTTTGTCTGAAATTTTGTGTAACGTCATAATTCGTCGAATTCGTCCAGATGTGCAATACAAATTTTCAAAATTTTTTTCACGAATACATAACTTCCTCACTTTGAGGGGTGAGGAAGGAAAAATAGCCTTTGGTATAAAAATTAATCTCAGTTTTCACCAAATTAAACTACAATTATTAGGTATTACACACACAGAGAGAATATTTACTCAAATTAATCAGCCAGAAATAAATAATGCGTCAGTTTAAAATTTGATCAATATCAGAAAACGTTTTGACTGATATTCAGTTTTAATGGATGCGTCACTTATTTGAATATTCATAGTGAAATTAGGTTTAATTTGTAAATACAAGGTATGTTAATCCTGCAAACAGACTCTGGCGATATAAAGTTGATTTAGGTTTATTTATCTTAATTCAAAATGCACCCCAAAGGACATACAGTCTTCTAAAGTTGGAAACAAAAGTGTTTTTCTTTAATGTTTTCCAAATTGCCATTGATGTTTATTTAGAATTCACTAAACTAAAGCATAAGTTCGATGGCAAAAGTTTGGCTGAAAACATTTCAAAATATTTCTTGTGTTGATTTAAAGATGAAAACCTTTCTCTGCGCCTTCTTTTTTTTGGAAATACGCATATGATGTATACTGATACAGCTCTTTTTGTAAGGAAATTTCCTCTAAACATTTTTTGGAGTCTTCATTGAGACCTGAATAAAATTTAATAAGGAGTGAAATGGAAATATAATAACGACAAAAAATGTTTGCTAATTGTTTTCAAACTTTTACAAAATACTTATCATAGATTAGTATAACTACTTTCCCAGCTATTTACCAAACGCCGATTATTGGATTATAAAAAAGACGATATGTACATTATGTTCAGTACGACTGACCCAATATATATTTTTAATTACGACTACTCTGTTCAGTACAACCAAAAATAAATAAAACAAAAGTACTCACCAATACAACAGTAACTTGGAAACTTTTGTTTCTTGCATCTTGAACTGAACATAATGTGTATATTATCTTTTTTATAATCCAATATTTCATCATTTGGCAAATAGCCGGGAAAGTAGTTGTGTAAAAAGATTCAATTTGAAGGTTATTTCGAGCACCGTTTCAATTACTTTATATTAAAATTTGATTGATCTTTTACAATTTCTTTCTTATCTGTAGGTTCTTTTATTTCATGTTATCTTTGCGACATTTTATATTTTCAAAAATGGGTTTTTCCCTGAGATTAATAATATAAAGATAATTTTAGTTATTTTTTAGCTTTCACACTTTCGCATTATGCCGGCCCTGATTTGTTTTGTTTACTTGCCTGAGAAACGATAAACAACCCCGTGGTTTTTCTCATTAACCGCATACCACACTTATTAGTCATTGGTTTACAACACTGCGCATCCAAACTCAAGTAGACTAATAGGATGAACATAGTCGGCTCAGTGTTTATATGTTAGACTTGACACTAAAGGGTTCCGAGTTCGAGTCCTGGCTTGAGCATGGGTGTATAATGGCGTTTTTAAAATACCAAGACGATTGTTGTGTAGGCAGAACACGGCTAGTAACTGTCTGCATCTCGTGAGTTCGAGTCTCAGCTGCGGCAACTGGTAAATAGCGGAGGGAATGATTGTTGTGTGTGTGTGTGTGTGTGTGTGACTTAGTGGTGGAATAGGAGATGAGGTATGGACATCCGTTTAATTTCCGATATTCGATCAGTGAAGTTAAGCAGCACTGGTCGAGTCCGGCAATTAGATGGATGAACGATAGCTCGTCTAACAGTCGGTAGGCTGTCAACAGACAATCTCGGGAAGGCCGCTAGCCTGATGCAGGCGGAGAGGCGAGCCCGGGTGGAGGGTCGAAGAGACCTACCCAGGAGGTTTGCCACTCTGCTAGCGGTGCAGGCGGGCAGGCCCAGGCGGTGGGTTAGTTGACAGTCGAGGACCGTGGTTCGGAGTCCACGCTAAACTGTAGGTCCCTAGGTAAAAAGGGCCCATTGTGGCCTACTTGCCTAGTAAAATAAGTAGCTACTACTACTACTAGTGGTGGAATAGCAATGTGCTGAAATCCGCCAGGACGTTAATATAAATAAGACTTAAAAAAAACATATCTAGACACCCCAATTTCTTGAGCTGTATTTATAAATTAAATAAATATATTATGATAGTAACAATAAATTGCCATGAGCTATGATATACAGACGCACCGATTTTATAAAACGTAAAATTATGTTAAATAAACTTTATCTGACCTTCAGATGTCAAGTGAATGACATACCTTTTAGATACACCTTATGTTAATATCAAATTTGTGATTGTATATGACTGATCGCGGTAAATATTTCTTCCCGGGCATTAGTGGTAAGGTAACTAATATAAATACGAAAATAAGTGCCACAAGTAATTATGATTGTAAATTTAATCACAATTTTAATTAGCGATGTAATACATGTTAATAAGTATATAGGGAAAGTTTTCAGTTTCAGTTTTCAGAAAATAAATAATTCTATAACATTTAAATGCGGTATGCATTTAACTAAATTGATATTGATATACATCGTAATTTACATATCATTTCACTTTTAGAACGGCATATTTTAACTGCTTGCTTGAATTGAAGTTGAAAACAGTTTTTATTTTTACTTTATTAATCCACGTTTAGTAGTAATTTTATTCAACAAGAATACCAGTCGAGTTGAACAGTCGGCACTGTTGGTTTTGGTGATAGAATTCATTAAAATATTATTGTTGTCCTTGAATATTTAAATTATTCATTAAGTTTTTAGCTTCGCTTAAAATTATTATTATACAGAAATACGGTTAGATTCCATAATTTAATATGTACATTTATCATATAATTAGCGAGGGATAAACATATATATATATATATATATATATATATATATATATATATATATATATATATATATATATATATATATATATATATATATATATATATATATATATATATATATATATATATATATATATATATATATATATATATATATATATATATATATATAACGCAAAAACGCGAAAACCGGTATGAATTCTCGAATAAGGAATTTATTGATGGGTAGATTTTTTTATCAGTATGAATATTGGCTCAAAATGTGTTTCTTATAAATTATTCCAGTAAACGTTACAAAATGCTATGTACTATAATTCTTATTTGCTACAAAATACAATTAATCACAAAATGAAGAAAAAGCATAACAAAATTTAGTTTTCTAGTTAAACTTGTTAAATACATTTGTTTAATATAATCAGTTTTACATAGCAAGTGATGAGGTAGCATTCCCATTAGTGATTGGACCCCACTGGTTGTAATTCCAATGTTTTTTCCGCATAAAGTAAATTATTATTTGTCCGAACCTACTCCATGGACGTAATAGTTTGTGAAGATACTAGTGTTAAATTTGAGATAAATGAAGTACATATGAATACGAAGAATTAATGAACAACAGCATTTGGTAACATTAAAATATAAAGTTAATTTTTAATTTTTAATGTTTATTCGCTCGTTTATCAAATTTCTGAATATGTACCGTTTTGGTCTTGTTTCATAAAGCTTAAATTTCAGCAAATAGAAATAAAGAAGCACGCCAGTTTAATATCTATGAGATAAGTTGTTAGTGAAACATACATAGACCCACACGCAGACAAACTATTTTTCGTATTTGAAGTTAAGATATTTTAGAAAATATTTCAGTACAAAGCAAGCTATTACTTTGGAACTAGTAGTAGTATGATCGATTTAATTATTATTACTAACAATAAGAATATTCATGTCTTAGTTTTTGATAAACCAAATAGAATAGAATAGACCATAGTAATTAAGCCTTCCTAGACTAAACTAACACCCATGAAATTAAAGGTAAGCTTAAAGTGTTGGTTTACCCAAATCCGAAATTACTAAATTGGTATATAACTTTGACTATGGAATTGATAATATTAAAAAGTATAATAAATTTTATATAAATTTAATTAAAACTGTGGGTGTCCCATAAGTAATTGTACACAGAGCAATGGCAGATTCCTTACGTAAAAATATTACGATTTAATCAGACTTACCTTCGTCCAAAAGTTGATAATAACGGAGACACAGGGTGTCAAGTTAATTTTCTTTTGTTTTTTTCTTTTAAATAATTTGTTTAAAAAGGTAAATATTTTAACAACGTTTGGTGATTGGAGGTTATTTGAGGCGAGGGATTCAAATCTGTTCATAGTTTTGCTGTTGTTTGTAGAGGGCGCCACCTACGGTAGTTTGCGTGTCGTTTATACGTCATATGTTATTATCAACTTTTGGACTAAGGTAAGTTTGATTAAATCGTAATATTTTTACGTAAGGAATCTGCCATTGCTCTGTGTACAATTACTTATGGGACACCCTGTACATAAAAATGAAACGGATTATTTAATGAAACTGTCCTTGATATAATAAAGCAAAAGAACAAGTTAAGAAATATATAAGGCACTAGAAAATCAAAATGAAACTATACATTGAAAAGTAACAAAGTACTAGAACAAAAAAATGTATTTTAGTGTCAAATTGACTTGTAGAAGTGATTCCAAAAGTGGCGTGGAAAGAATATCATATCATGTAAAAGGGGCATGGTAACCGAGTGGGTAAAGCGCATATAGCTATTTACTCGGTACCGAATATCGATGCGATGGTTCGAATCCATCATGGAGCAAGATAGAAATTTAATTTGTGATTTGTTGCGGATTAGGATGGGAGAGAATTGTCGATGCCCTAGATGTGGTTCGGACTCCACAGAAAACTGTAGGGTCTCGTCTCTTTTTTATTCAACACAAAATCCTAGGATTTTCTGAAACAGCAAATGAGCTGAATGAGCTGAAACAAATAGTTTTATCATTAACAAATAAAAGCAGCCCTGATGAAATTGCAGTGTTTGTTAATAAAGATGTTTTAATTGTATTAGTTAATCCACTTCTAATATTATTAAGACTTAGTTGCAAATTAAAGTTGTTTCTGACTCATTGAAAATCTCAACCATTGTTGTATTGAGAAAAGTTGCCAAAAAAAGTTGAGAAATTTCGTCCAAATTAAATCAAATCAAATCAAAAACAATTTATTAATAGAAATAACAATACCCCCACCGAACACTCGGTCTGTTAGTTGCCGACCTAACATCCTCGCGTATGGCGGCGACGGGGCAGGTGTTTGGTCGAGGAATTTCATCCAATAAATATGCTTTCGGCATTTGAGAAAGTACTGGAAAAGGTTTAATATGTACAAATCTTAGAATTCCTGATAAAAAACAATTTAATTTGTAAAAGTTTCAATACAGTTTTCAAGCCTCGAAATTTGTGATCAATTAGTGGAAAAAAATCAAACGATTCGGTCAGGGTGGCTGACGATTTCTTGCGAGTTAAGACATGCGTTTAAAACGGTAGATAGAGAGAAATTATGGGAAAAATTGCAAGGATATGCGTTGAAAGGAGCTATACATGTGTGGTTAAGTAATTATTTGAGTGGCAGAATGCAGAAAGTGAAATATGAGTATGTGTCGAGTATGAAGGTACGGGGTGTCACAAGAAAGTATTCTGGGACCGCTTTTATTCATTTTGTACACTTGATTTAAAAAAAACTAGTACAACTCTTGTAATCGAAAATCTTAATAGTTTAGTTGTGTGCATATGTCTGTAAATAGGGCTGGCCAGGCATGTCGAGAGGGGGGTGGGGAAGAGGTGATTTACCCCGAACCTGAGTTTTTTGGAGGAGATCGGTTTTCTTTGCGTTTTTAAACTTATTAAACCTTTCTGTTTTATTTTATTCAAATGGAATTTTAAAAAATAATTAGAAAATAACTTTTTCAAAACATTTTCAAGCCTGCCATATTATTGTTTAAAAAAATAATATTTGTTACGGATAATTCTACTAATGGTTGTAATTAAAATATTAACTGAATAATGATAATTCTATTTTTAAAATAAGAACACAAAAATACCACTTGAGATTAAAAAAAAATGTAAACAATGCAAACTGAACATAAAAATACAATAAAAAAATAAAATAAATGAACTTCAATTACGTAATACAGAATTAACTAATATTTTGTCATTGCTCCATTAGCGTCTAAAACTGCCTGAAGTCTTGCAGGCATGGACAAAATCAGATTTCTTGCAAGGTCAACTTCTTGCGACAAGTTCTCCCAAGCGTCTTCAATTATCCCTTCCAATTCTTGGGCATTATTTGGATGGTTATTTAATTTTCTTATATGTTTCACCATTAGTCCCCATACGTTTTCAATTAGATTTAAATCCGGACTTTTAGATGGCCGCGGTAACAACTCTGTTTTTATTAAGAAACTATTGCCGGACACGATGGGCCGTATGTATGTAGCAGTTGTCTTGTTGGAAAATAAAATTATTTTCCGGAAACACCTCTGTTACTGACGGCAACATAATATTGTCTAATATTTCAATATATTTAATGGAATTGAGATGACCACCACTGTTCCAACACACACCTAACCCATTTAGGCTCATCCAAGCCCAGACATTGACTGAAAACCTTCCTGATATTTGTGGATCGAAAGTATATTTTTCGTCGTATCTAGTGGAAGGAGGCCTATATATGCGAACATGTCCATCGTTACAGGATTTAAAAACCTTTTCGTCAGAAAAGACAACTTGTCCCCAGAAGTTTTCATCATTGATTATATAGTTGAGTGCAAAAATAATTCTACCCTGCTTCTTTTCTTCTGAAAGTTTGTATTTTTTTAGCCGCTGAACAACTCTTCAAGTCGCTTTGTAGTTTTATTCTTCTGCAAGCAGTAGATACCGAAGCAGGGAAATTTGTCTCTGAAATTGCATTTACTGCAGTCTGAAAAGGGTTTTCTATTAGGTAATTTATAAGATTTTCATCTTCTTGATTATTGCTCTTTCTGGGCCTACCGGAACCAACTTTACGGGATACCGTTTGGTTGGTTTCCCATTGTTTTTTAACACTCATTATCGTGGTTTTACTCACATTGTATTCAGCAGTAAGTCTTCTTATGGACCAACCATCTTCAATTTTAGAAACAATTCGAAATTTTTGAATATCTGTTAGATGTCGAACCATTTTTAATAATGACTCCACTGATTAACGTCAAAGTGACATTTGTAAGATTATTAATATCAATCAAAGAACGAATGATTGACATAGCTAAAAGAAAGTGTACCAGTTTTTATTGAAATCAACTGTACTATTTGTGTTAAATATAAATTCTGATTGAATGAATATAATGCATACGTACCACTTAAAACCTATGCTCTCGGGAAAAACAAACAATATTCTCTTTGCAAGACAGGTACATGTACCATATGAGAACCAACTCTTGTGTATGTGTAGCAAAGAAATTGTAAGTAAATTGTTAAATAAGATTTGTATCAAATAGGAATGGAACTGAAATTCTGAAATTTTCCAAATGCACATCTCAATACACCGATTAGTACATATTAACATAAGGTTTTCCTTTCTCACACGGGGATGAAACAAAGATAGAAATACTTTTGATTTCATTAAATGGACAAATCGGTGTAGTCATTGATAAACTTTCGGAATGCACAAACATCAGTTTTGATAATATTGGTGTATGTATCAAAAAAAGAACTATAACAGGTTGACTTAATAGAAGCAAGAAACAATTTTTGATAGTTTTTCTTTCTATTCTACATGAATTTTGCATTAATTATTGCATATTTGAAAACTAATTAGCTAACATTGTATTTATTCATAATTTAATTTCTTTTTCGTTTGCTTTGAACGAAAAAACAAAGTTTAATGATCATAACTGCGTGACGTGACAAAAATTTCTAATTTGTATAATTAATGATTCTCATCTAGATGCTTGTCATGTATTTGATATTTTACGTTTAAATTAATATTGCTTTGTAGGACTTTTGGACGTCAGATAACTTTGCATCAAATGGCTTATATATTTTATATTATTGCAAAATTAAAATAATTAGCTATGTATAGGTAAAGTCGGTTTATTCATATTTATATACGGGGTGGTCCGAAGTTTACCTTGTAAACTTGGTAAGGTGATAGAGGGGTCTGAAATAAGTAGAAAAGTTCCTATCAACTTATATGATACTTAGGTGATTGCTAACAAAGATACAGGATGTTGAAGTTTTGTGAAAAAAAAAATACATTTTTTTGTAACTACTATAATTACGAAAGTTACTAACTTAAAGTTTTAGTTTTAAGAACGATAAAGCTTTTTAAGCCTCTAGTGGCGTCGTCACAGGGTGTGGGAGTAAAATTATCCTCCGAAACTATGTAGCACTACTGCTTTTTGCAGCTGATTTTGAGATGTTCGAATCTGTATTTAATTTGAAAGAAAAAAATATATCTTTGATTTTTTTTCGTACAACGCTTGCTTTTGCAAAAACTCATTCGCGTTCTGGGTTTTTTAGTAGTAATGCCACCCAGAATATCCACCACTGTCTGTCATATTTGTATACAAAATAGAAGGATTTATTGCCTTCAATTTTTTTAAATCACATGCCCAAGATGATCAATCTATATCAAACATTTTTTGAGATATATGAGTAAAGTGATATTTTTCAGAAATTTCAATCCTGTATCTAGGAAATTAGTGTCTTTAGATCCTAAGTTTATTAACGCTTTTGGGACTAAAATTATTCAAGGAACCACCTCCTGAAGTAATGACATGGACTTAAAAAAACACCATCTACAATGTGTTTCAAGATAACTGGACAAACATAAAATCTAAATTCAGGACCTCAAAATAAGAAAAAAGTTTCCTATCGAGGTATGCTCGGAAGCCCCTCCAAAGATGGAGCCTAAAATTAGGTTTTTAATTTTTTTTCTCAAATTTGGAAAAAAAATAGAAAAATGAGCTTTAGTAGAGATTTTCTACAAATAAGAACGCTTCTAAAGGATATTTTTTTCAATCATTCCTTTTTAGTAAAATGGGTGACATCAGCAACCCCCATTTTTTTTTATTGAACTTTTTAACGGGCCCGAATTTTATCATATTAAAAGTGGCAAAAGAGTTTCTAAATGATTCAAGTTTTTCGTGGCACATTTTATATGATTTGGGCCCATTAAAAAGTTCAAATAAAAAGATAAAATGGTGGTTGCTAATTTCACCCATTTTAACGATAAGGGGTGAAAAAATATCCTTTCTAAGCATTCCTATTGCTAGAGAATCGCTACAAAATAAAATTTTCTTATCTTTCAAATTTGAAAAAAAAAATTAAAAACTTAATTTTAGCCTCCATCTTTGGAGGGGCGTAACTCTCTAACGAAGCGTTTCCAGACACACCTTCATGGGAAACTTTTTTGTTACTTAAGGCCCTGAATTCAGATTTTTAGTTTGTCTAGTTAATCCTGAAACACCTAGTATATGTGGTTTTCAGTAAATAAATAATTACTGTTTCCTGAATTATAGACTACAGTGTGTATAATATTAATTTTTCAGATTAACTTTAAAATTAACTTGGCGATAATAACATGTGGAATGTCCCTTTATCTGTTGCTTTATTTATACACGTATAGTAAATTTAGTACATAATTCATTAGCCGAAACTAAATATAAATAATATCAGTTGACGTTGAATGTCTTTGAACATGTATTTCCGATTGAAACAGACATCTATTTCTGTAACATTACTCGATTTAATTTGTTACATCTCTACAATGAACAGGGTTTATTTTTGTGTCGTTATCAACGCTGCGATGTCCGAATGTAAACGCTTAAATATTTTGATTTGTTGTTAACACTAACGTTATTTTCAGAACCCAGCAAATCGCGCACACGTGTAATTAGTTCGAGACTTCAGAAACCAGCTGCAGAAATAATGAAATTAGTGAGTTAGTTGATGGACATCAACATTTGTGTTAAATTATTGTCGGTGTATAATCTAATTCGTAGAAATTTCCGCTTCAATGTTACAATTGTTACTTAGTGGTGTGTAAAAATCCCTCAGCTCGCGAGAGTGATAAGAAACAGGCAAAGTTAGACGCAGCAGACGGTGTAAAGTGAATACTTAAATTTATTGATCAAACATTTACAATGCAGCACCACCCAGGGTCCTGGTACCTTCCTTGGGGTGTTCCCCTGCAGAAGATGGTCGCCGTGCCGATTCATCCTGCGGGTCATTTGCACCTGCAGCCGCCAACAATGCACGTGCAACCTATGTTAGCGGGGTTGCTAACTCCGCTTGCCACCCTTCGAACCTTCGTGACACAGCCTACCATGAGGCAACCGCAAAGAAAGGTAATTACTCAAATCTTTTTGTTTTTGTTTTGTGTGTCGTTAATGTTAAGTAGGTCAGATGTTACGAGAGTGATTTTATATCTCCAGGTTCATGTATTGCCAAATATATAATTGATGCACTGTAAAATCCTAATGTTGTAATATGTTTGTAACATCACTCTTCGCGCTGGATCAACACGTTCGATTTTCTACCGAAAAGGTTAATTCTTCTGTGAAATGAGGAAGTCATCAAATAATATATATTTATACTGATTATTCTTTGTAATTGAAAACATTTGTGTTCATATATATATAAACATATCTAATTTAGTATTATGTAAGGTATCCTAATATGCTAACATTAATTACTATGACAGGTATTAAGTGAAAACTTCTTCACTTTTACTGTTGACATAATATATTATTATATTCTTGAGTTAAACACAACTACATATGTACATACATAACTCATCAAATCAAATGTTGATATTTTTTTGTAAATTAACTCGATTTTAAATCTTAAAAGTATACAAGGTCTACATCGAGGTGTATATTTGTACAGTTGTAAAGTTGTAGAAGATTTTTTTAAATATCCCTAAAATAATGATAGAGTACGACAAAATCTCACTAACTGTTTATAGTATAGTAAAAAGTCACCTTACCGGTCGGTGTAAATAAAGTGACATTTTCTGCCCTAAAAATTGTCTAGAAACCAGTAATTTTCCGAACGGACATAAAATAGTTATTTACATTTTTAGTCAGATAAGAGTATCGGTAATTTCTTGTGGGGCACAGGAAAATTCATTTTTATCCTCGTTCATTTCCAGATGAATTGAGAAACACAGAACACTTCAACAAAATAATTGTGAAACTCTGGGAACGATTTCTGCCACAAAGTTACATTGTGACAACCTTTATTTACGTTGTTGCTTGGTTATTTGCATTTATTTTTAATATAAAAAAAATCCTGTCTGTCGGTGTGATAATACGACTTTACGGAATGTCAAAATGTAACAGATTGATGGAGTGTTTGATAGGCAGTCGTCACATATTTATGTATTATGTAATTATGACTGGTCGTACATAAAACTTTGTGTACACCTCGGGCATAATCAGCGTTTATGGCTTTTATGCACGATAAGGGTGCATAAATAACTATTAGGCTACGTGCAGTGTACAACATTTTATCTACTACCGCTTAGATAAGAAATTACTAATAAAAATGGATTTTGTACAAAAAAAATTCAGATTCGACATTTATTTAAATAATTATGACAT
The DNA here is from genome assembly GCA_029963845.1 of Rhamnusium bicolor. NCBI lineage: Eukaryota > Metazoa > Arthropoda > Insecta > Coleoptera > Cerambycidae > Rhamnusium > Rhamnusium bicolor. The sequence continues at coordinate 113,963 of JANEYF010005512.1, forward strand.
CTCCTAAAAGTCACTTAAATATATTGATGCAGAACCAAAGTAACAAGATGCATGAAATTTGTTGATGCCATGGTGACAAGACAGATGTTTTATATGAAGCCTAGTTTTGTGTTTTTCTCATCGCGAATTTTATTTTGTGTGTTACGTTGAAAAACTCACTAAAATCCAGCTAAAATAGCAGAAATTGTGATGCGAAGTTTTCCCTCGGACATAGAGGAAGCTGCGACCGGTGTGTCATTATCAGGAATATCAAGACTGAAGTGTGAAAAAAGCTTACGAGCGTTTCGTTAAACGGTGTTGAGAAAAAATGGAAACTCCAACGAATGAGAAAGTTTTGCTAGCATACTTCAATAATTTGCCGAGACCATAGATCTTCCAGCCTTTGGATTTTCTGTTATGTTGAGGGCAGCTATTTCTATAAAAGTGTATATATCAGTTGATTGCTGTCAGAAGAGTACAGACCTAAGAAGTCAAAAATATTTACGAAAAATGAGATTGTGTAGTTCCTGAAGGAAGCTGACGGTGAACAATTCTTTCTTACTAAGGTGAGATATTCTTAAAATATTTCTCTAATTCATAAATTTATGTTAATTAAGAACAAAAGATTTTAAAATCTTGGTCTAATCTGACTCTTTTATTTTTTTTTACTTTAGCAAATAACTACATAATGAAAAACTAACAAACTAAATGAACTTGACTTGAAATGACATAAATAAATCTATCTTCATATAAAATTATATTACTGTTAAAATTAACAGTAATACTCTTTCCAAGTTGTATTTATAATTGGAATTGCTGGAGAGTGCAGAAAAGAAGTGCTCGCTAAATTGCTTTTAGAAAATATTAAAAATGAATGATCGGCTTTTCGTATAGAAATCCCAAACACCAAGCCCAAAATTTTCCAAGAATTCTTTTTAATATCTGGTGGCATCCAAGGACTTAATGAGGTGGAAACAATTAAAATGCATTTGGCATTAAGTCCTCAAGTTGTCGATCATGAAAGATTTTTCGTTTGATGTATAAAACAGCCCGTTGGCATCAATACGTTTGGCAATATGCCAAAAACTATTATTACATTTTTGAATTTGTCACATTCCGAAGAGTACACTGGGCACTACTTCAGGTGTTCTTCCACATTCATTCTTGAAGACTCAGGAGCAGATCTATTAACTGTAAAGCGCCATGAAGGTTGGAAATCTAAACGGTTGCCAAGGGATACTTTGATACGTCGAAGGAAAATAAAAAGAAAGTAGCAATGAAAATTTTTGGAAGACGAAACCTCTACAAGTAGTTTTTACACGAACAGTAATTCACCGTTGGAAGTAAGCAGTAACAATACGGTACAAATAACCATTTCAGGTGGTATAAATCTGTCAAAATGCAAGAAATGTGTCATTAATACAATACAAATAATTGTTGTATTGTTTCTAGTTTCAATACATTTTTACTTCTCTTTGTAAAATTTTTGAAAATCACAATGAGCTAATGAATGCGTTCATCACACCACTAGTGGGGTAATCGAGAACTAAAAGTCTAATTGAGTTTAAATTACATATTAATTATAAAAATGAGACTTGCTATGAAAACAGTTTAGAAAATTGTTCTGAAGACATTTTAAATGCCGCTCGAGAGGCGTCTTCGAGCTTACTTCCTTTAAAATCGAAGGAAAAAAACCGCTACCAATTACTTGGGGATCAGAACTCACCGTAGTAAAACTCGACGTGTGGTGGAGTTTATAATAAAAGTAGTTTTTGACGTTTCGAAAAAGTCACATTTTTTGACGTTTCAAAAAAGTCACATTTTGACATTTCGAAAAAGTCACATTGGTGAAATGTCACTAATAATTTTTGCGTTTCAAAAAAGTAACATTTTTTGACGTTTCAAACAAGTCACATTAGTGGAATGTCACCAATATTTTTTTTTAGACATTGGGACCGATTTTGCCCATCAACGAACTCAATATCTTCCTTGATCTCTAGAATGTGTGTACCAAATTTGAAAGCTTTATCTCAAAAACTTTAGTTGCTATCGCGAACCACACAGACACACAGAAAATTTTTTCTGCCTGAAATTTTGTGTATCGTCATAATTCGTTCAATTTTTTATACATATTTTAGTGTTTTTCATATAATGCAGCAAAAGCTCTTAAGGCATCCAGTTTATGGTCTACATATTCCATGTTGAAAAGTACTATACAAATAAACGAAAATATGGATATGTCATAATACAAAAAGTTACTTGCAATTTTAAAACGTCAAAATGACACATACAAAACGAAGAAATCAAAAGTTTTGACTATGGAAAACGTTACTATGTTTTTAAAAGAGACTCCAGATGATAAGTTCTTATTAATGAAAGTGGTACTAATATCTGGTTTAAATGGGGAATGTCGACGTGCAGAATTGTGCAGCTTAACTGTAAAATATATAGAAGACACGGGGAAAATTTTGGTTATAACTTTACATGATACCAAAACTAAAAAGAAAGTAACGTGTATTTACCGTAGGCTCGGAGTGCAACGGATATGAAATTTATCATAAGTATTAACGATTGAGACCCAAACAAGTAAAACACAATGGATTCTTCATTTACTGTAATCACGGTAAGTGTACAATACAACCAGTTGGCATCAACAGTTTTGCAAAAATTCCCCAAAAAGTTGCAGAATACTTAAAACTCCCCGATGCATCCAGTTACACTGGCCATTGCTTGAGGAGGACGTCTGCCACCTTCTCGCTGACAGTGGAGCTGACATTCAAACACTTAAAAGGCATGGAGGATGGCAGTCAACTAGTGTAGCTGAAGGGTATATCGAGGAAAGCATCGTCAATAAGTTAAAAATTTCAAAAAGTGTATTTCATCAGCAAGAACTAGTGGCACCTCAAGATCATTCAGGGATGCAGATGGAGAATCATAGTAGTTTTCAGGAAGAACAAATAGAATTGAATAAATTTGGTGTTGTTAAGTTTTCAAATTTGAATAATTCTACTTTTAATATATACATTGTACTGATTCTGCGGTTGGCTCCTTGTGAAACATTATTAAATATTTTAAATAAACAAAGAAAATTTGCTTTTGAATGTTTCAAAATTGTATTTTCACTCTACACGTGTTTCGGCTTTTTAGGCCCTTTTCAAGAGTACAGATGAGAGGTACTAAATTATAATTTGTGTTCCTTGCTTATATATTGAATGTTACATCTGGCAACTTATACTAATAAAAATGGTTTGAAAGATTTGGAATTTTTTAAAAAATTACTTTATCTAAAATGTGGTGACCTGCGAATATTTGTTGTTCATTTGTAATCGTTTTAATTAAGTAAATTAGGTTGCAAAACAATATCTGTCAATAAAAATAACCTAGGAAAAATGTTAATAAACAATAAGGATAAAACAGAAAAACTACAAAAGACAGGAGTGTATGAACTAAAATGTAGTGACTGCGACGCTATATACATTGGCCAGACTGGACGTAACATAATAAAGCGACTTGAAGAGCATAAAAAAGTCTATTGTAAACAACATATATAGCACCGGCATGTCAACACACTGTATAGAAAACAATCACTTTATAAATATGGATAATGTAGAATTACTTCATTACGAAAAGAAAAGCAAAAAATTAGACTTACTAGAAATATTAGAAATTAAGAAAGCTTCCAAAAATAAAAAAACGATTGCAAATGAACAACAAATATTCGCAGGTCACCACATTTTAGATAAAGTAAACTTTTCTAAAAAATTCCAAATCTTTCAAACCATTTTTTAACACGCTTTTATTAGCTTCACTTGTATGTTTGTTTGTTTGTAACCGACTCTTTGGAATCGATTTTGACCCAATTTAAATGGACAGATTTAATTGAAACTTTGTACACTTACGAAGAACCGGTAACAATACAATAATTTGATAAGTTTATATCATTATCTTGATCAGGATCGCTAGTCCTTTCCTCACGTATCCTCTGCGTGAGAGCAAGAGGCTTAATATTGTAAGTATATTCCGTGATTCTCAGTTCGGTCGTTGGCCGAGCGGGCAAGTCTTAGTCGACGCGAAACGACGGACTCTTCGGGCGTGAGTTCAAATCCCATGGCTGAAATAAAAAAATATTTTTTTTTCAGAAATATCTGTTGGATCGTAATATGTTATAATATCAGCATCAATAAGCAATATAAATATAGTTTAAAAAAAAACTACAAAACACTCTTTCATAGCACATCAAACTAAAAAAGTGAAAAATAAATATAGTTTAAAAAAAACTAAAAAACACGCTTTTAAAGCACATCAAACTAAAAAGTGAAAAATAATTATTAATATAAACTGAAAACAATAATGAACGAAATATACTAGTATTATTGTGAAAAAAGCGTGGGGCGCTTTGTGCCATATTTTTCGTATATCGAGCAACCCACGCTTTTTTCACAATAATACTAGTATTTTTCGTTCATTATTGTTTTCAGTTTATATTAATAACTATTTTTCACTTTTTAGTTTGATGTGCTTTAAAAGCGTGTTTTTTAGTTTTTTTAAACTATATTTATTATTAGTATAAGTTGCCTAAAAAGCCGAAACACGAGTAGAGTGAAAATACAATTTTGAAACATTTAACAGCAAATTTTCTTTGTTTATTTAAAATATTTTAATATATATAACAATGTTTCCAATATTTAAATAAACGAATATCTGTCAAACTGTGTTTTATTAACAGTGACATTACTATATTAGCAAAGTGACATTTATGTATATGTGGTAATGGGCCACTTTAATAAACGATTTTGAATTTAGTGAAATAGCACATTATCAGTCAAAATGCGAAAAAAATAATTTATCGCACATCGTCAACAGCAATGTGAAAATAGAATGTGAAGAAAAAGCCTACTTTTCGCACCAAAATGAATATGTGTAAAGGTATACTTATCTAACGATCGTAGAAAACATTATGCATCAAATAATCTTAACATAATGTTTGTGACCTTTGTATTTTTTACCTAGTGATTCAAGATGTCAATATTTGAGAAGAGATAATTGATAAAAGTGATAATATTTACTTAAAATTTGTTAAAAATTAATCACGACAGTTAGTAATTAATAAATGCCATATTTAAACTGATTATTATTATTAGACAGGGGAAATATTTGCTATTTTTTGAAGGCCGCGGCCGGCAGTTATATAAAAAACGTGTTTATTAAAGATCCTTTATATATTTGAATTAACTGCTATATTATGTCATTGATATGTATGCTTTTATTTATATACGTGTGATATATGCAACCAGTATTGAGGTAGGAAGCCGGGATAAACGTATATAATATTACACGTAACTTTGCACTTGTTCCTCAGTTAGCAACACGACCGCGTACGGATGTTTTCGCGAAGCGGTGTTTAACATATAATCCGCTAACCTGGATTACAAAACAGTGTGTAAAATTCGTGAAAATTATCTGAGCGGTTTGTCAGTGCCAGATATATTAACAATCGACTAATATTACTAGTACAAGTTTTAGTAATTTTAGTCTTTTGAGTTATTTGTTATTTTTATATCATGTAGATATATTTATTTATAATAAATAGTATTACGTACTAATTTTTGGAGTATTTTATGTTTTATTTATTTTACAAATGGGTAACTTATTTAAACTTAAACTATTACTTTTCAATTATTTCACACTAAGTATGTATCTGTTTATAAAAAAACGCTGTTTCGCCAATTACTATATCAAGTTTGCGAAATCGTCTCTAAAGCGTTTGACAGGCTGGACCATGGTATATTATTGTCCAAATTGGACAATGCCGTAGCCTAATAACTATTTTTAAATTATATTTGCTGATAGATCCCAGTTTGTTCAGTGTCATGGTTACCAGTCTGCCATATTTCCTCAAACTTCAGGCGTTGCTCAAGGCTCCATTCTTGGACCCGTCATGTTTGTTTTGTTTATTAATGACATTGCTGTTAATTTGGATGTAAATTTTCTTTTATATGCGGATGGTCTAAAGATATTCTGTGAGGTAAACTCTTATTTTGTGTAAGAAGTGTAAGTAGCTACAGAAAAGCCTAGATTAAATAAAAGTATGGTGCTTTGACAACCATTTATCTTTAAATCCTGGTAAATGTAATGTCATGTCATATAGCCGCAAAAACGAGACGCTAATTTATGATTATACACTAGACGGGCCCAGACAAAATTTAACTAAAGATCTTGGAGTTACTTTTGATTTCAAACTCTCTTTTACGCCTCATATTGATAACACTGTAGCAGCTGCTACATTAGGGCAACAACGAACAAAGCCACCTCGTCAAAATATAAAATTTCTTAAAGCAAACTGTTGGTGACAAGTTCATTTCGCTCTTTAAATTGAACCAGTGCACCTAAAGACATGAACCAAAAACAAAATGTAGGAAACGAATGGTTCTTAACGAAAATTGGTATTTTGAAAGAATTTGGCTACGAAATTATTCCACAGGGTGTTTTAGGTTTTAGGGTTATACAACAACCTTTTAATTAACCCTATATAATGACTAATACGCCAGCATTTAGCAAGAGACTGGATATGCAAGTTGAAATTAGTCATTTTATCTACAGTTTGCTAAAAAATTTATGAAAGTTGAACTAAAAATAAAAAAATTTAGAGACCTCAAATCTTACCAAATATTAACTTATTGCGTTTTTTGCATGTGAGTATATATTGATACTCTACGACTATTATTCGAAACATTTGTAAGGTATAAACTCTAATATGCATCTGTCGTATGGAGTCCGATATACTCCACTCACATTTCCTCAATTGGGAGAGTTCAACGCGGCATTTTTAAATCAGGAAGATTTGCCCTAGACAATATTTATCCACCAAGAGGTACCCCGCAAGATGGCTTTTATAATAGATTTTAAATGTATAGTCTAATTAAGAGGCGCGCCATGCATTCTATTATTTTCCTGTATAAAATTGTTAATAATAAACTCTGAATATATAGTAACATTATTTGTCTTTCATGTGCCTAGACTAAATGCCAGAAATAAGCACTTACTTTGCATGAAGAACCATAGAACAAATATTTATAAATCTTCCCTAGTGTATCAAATAGTGACTAACTACGCTAGTATTGAAACTCAGCGTCATATACTCTATTTTAATGTAAATGATATTAAAAAAATATGGCTTATTTAATTACTTCAGCTACTGTGTGTTTTTAATTAATTATTGTAATAATTTATTAATTTAGTTTTGTACTGTCTTGTGTTGTAATGTATTGTTGTGTTGTATTTTATTGTATTGTATTATTTTTAAGTAATTTGAAATCTATTTACCTTTCTCTTTTTTTTTTGTAAACAACTACATTTTTTTACTAGGTAAACTTATCCTATAACAGGGTATTTTCAACCCGTTGGATATTTTAACTAAATAAATAAATAAATCAAATATACGGGTTTGCTGTACTCCGTTGTTGCAACTAACCCATTACCTACTTTTAATTCTTTGATCGAGAGAACTTTGTAACCGAGCGAATAATCGATTCAGATGTCGCCGCATTCTTCGTGGAATAATTATGTACAACTATTTTTTTTAAGTATTAGATAATATTAGTAATACTAATTTTTAGAAGCCATAATCGATTATCTCGAGATATTTAAGTAATTGAGTAATTCGGTTATCGTATCTCGATTATTCCCATCATCACTGATTGCCCATGTGAACCATTTAGAATTTTACCCTCAAATTTAACAGCCACGAACACAGAATAAATATTAGTTGTGACCATGTATGCTAATGCGATGACAGTCTTCAGTCATTCTGAATAGTACTTTATATCAAGCAGTTTTATTTCGTTATTGAGGGATTTATTTCAGTTCCAAATTCTGCCACAGCACGAATTAAAATATTTATGGTAAATTCTTTTTTTATCCCAAACAGGATTAATTTTATGTCTGTTATATTTATTAATACAAATACCAAAGATGATTGGTTTTTATTCTCACATGAATCTTTTTTTAAATGACTTTTATTTTCATTTCAAACTTATAATTTACACATTGTACTGATTCTGCGGTTGGCTCCTTGTGAAACATTATTAAATATTTTAAATAGACAAAGAAAATTTGCTTTTAAATGTTTCAAAATTGTATTTTCACTCTACACGTGTTTCGGCTTTTTTAGGCCCTTTTCAAGAGTACAGATGAGAGGTATAATTTACTATTCTTAAGTCATCTCATAATAGCTCTGCTTATAGAGATTGATAATAATAAATTTTCCATATTTAGCAATAAAATTTGTTACGTCATCACGTCACTAATAATTTATAATATTTTTTGCATCACAATTTTTTTTAATTGTTATTAAATATTTTTTATAGCAGAAGAAAATAATCTTAATTAAATTTAATTCTTTTATACCCATTACAGAACTAAGAGAGTAAATCAGATTTAATATTCATGTTATTTCAGTCATTATGAAACGACCAATAATACCAGGCATATCAGTAAAACGCATTGCTTGAAAGTAAGAAAAAATAACAGGTTTACTTTAATTAAAATTTTATTCGTACTGTTTTTAGTAACTTGATTTCATTAATTTAAACAGTACATATAAAAATTAATATTTACATGTTACTTTCTAGCAATTTATATAGGTTTTGAAGTGCTTTTGGATAGTAGAAAATATGCTATGACGATTACGAGAACTTGGAAATAAGTCGCATTTAACAATTTCAAAAATATTTAATAAATTTTAGGCAAATAATATAGTTGGAGACATACAAGATTTGTTTATATTTCGTTATGCCACAAAAAGTTGAACAGGTATCGCATTTTTTGGTATAAAATGGGGCTGAAGTCTGGTGTTGCTGTATTATCCACGGGTTAATTAAACAAATCTTATATCATATTTATTTGCCTAACCATACCTACATTTTAAAAAATTCGTACTTGGCAGTTTCGGTAAAAACCACCCAGCAAGAGACCGTAGAAGAGAGACCGGTATCTCAAAAACCAAGGTGCACATAAAGATATTGATAGTGAAAGGTGACAAGAAGTTATCAACTGTTGTTTCTTCATGTTGTTTAAATAGTAAAAATCTATTTTCACGTATGCTACGATCTGCTTGGCTGTGCTACGATCTGCTTGGCTGTGCTACGATCTGCTTGGCTATGCGACACTGGAGGTTTTCTCTAGAAATTATATTTAAATGATCCATTCACATTTAAGCTCAGCTAAATGGCATCACGTAGCTCAGCATAGATCTGAAAGTACAATTTGATTACACGTGTAGATTCCTAGCAACAATCTGCAGGGTCACGTTGCGTCGCGTGGACAAACCCAGCTCAGTGTAGCGTAAGTGTAAATAGATCTTTATGTCAGTTACTATGATTTAATTTGTTAAAACGGAGTACATAAAGCAAACCAAATATATAGAAATAGAAATAGGAAAATATTTATTGTGAATTATATATATATGTACAAAAACATTATACAAACACAAAAAGGTGACATTCGTATATACGTTCTTCCATGCCACCACATACTCCGTTACAAAAAACTACTTAGTACTAACGTTTACATCACTCTGTAACACATAACAAACAAAAAGGAAGTGAAAAAAAATAACAGAAAAATATACATACAATTTACAACTAATGCTGCATGCTTTTTTCGTATTTAGTATATTTTCTTTCTGAAACTACTTATTGTTCTATTTTGCATCATATTATAAAATTCACTTTTATTGAACAAATTAACAACTGAATATGCAAAGCAACACTCAAATTTCTTGCTATTGTGCCGAGGTATGGCGAATCTTACTACATTTCTCAGATTTAAATTGTGCAGTTCTTGTCTGGGTATTACATAGTCATACAAATATTCAGGTTTTTTGCTTGCATAAATTTTGAATAGAAACACACCAAAAAGTAGTAGCCACCTGAACTCGATTTTTAGGATGGAATTTACATTATAAGTAGGTGTTATATGGTCAAATTTACTAATACCATATGCAAAACGAACACATGAATTCTGAGCTAGTTGCATTTTATTTTTAAATTCTGCAGTTAAATAACTGTAATAGACTGTTATGCAGTAGTCGATATGTGGATAAAGAAGCGATTCCACTAGCTTGTACTTGATTTTGTCAGAGAAAATAAATTTAAATTTATACAGTGATTTAAGTTTCATATAAATGACCCTTATTTTATTGGTAACATGTTCCTCATAATTTAAGTTTGCATCAAATACGACTCCTAGATTTCTAGCTGAGTCCTTACGAGGTATTTCTATTCCATTTATGTGCAAGGTGGTAAAATTATATAAATTAATTTTATTTATTAAGACCTTAGTACCTATTATTAAGAAACAGCTCTTCGAAGCATTTAAGCTTAGCCCATGCTCCTCTGACCAATTAAATATTCTGCCTAAATCTGCATTCCTCTAGAGCATAACTAGCTTCTGTTGGTTCAAATGTTTTTATAAGCTGCGTATTATCTGCATAAAGATATATAGCACAGTGATTTATAACATCAGGTAAGCTTGCAGTGTACAAGCTAAATAATATAGGACCCAGTATGCTACCCTGTGGGACTCCTTGTCTAATAACAACAGGATTTGATCTAGATCCCTCTACTTCAACAATGTGAGTTCTATCAATCAAGTAGCTTGTAAACCACATGCAAACTCTTTCTGAGAACCCGTAATAGCTCAGTTTAGCAATGATAAGTTCATGGTCTAATAGATCAAATGCCTTGCTATAGTCTAGCAAGACCAAGCAAGCTCCCTCCGATCTGTCCAGACCACTCACAATATCGGTCGTGACTTTACTTAATGCTGTAGCTGTACTATAGTTAGAACTAAATCCTGATTGAATAGTGGGCAACAAATTTTCATTTTCAGAGATGAATTCGGACATCATGGTAAAAACAATTTTTTCTGTAACTTTCGATAAGATGGGCGGAATATTTATAGGCCTTAAGTCACTATAGTTAAGAGCATTTGATATTTTTGGAATGGGCTTTATTATAGACATTTTCCAAATGTTAGGAAAATTTCCATTTTGTAGAGATTCATTAATTACACTTTGAAGGAATTTAGTAATATGTGGCAAACTTAACTCTAACATTTCATAACTGATTTCATCAATTCCCATGCATTTTGATTTCAACTGCCTAAAAGCATTCTGGATGTCATTTTCTGTAATGAATCTAAACCGAAATAATATGTTTTCATTAAACTTATTATGTCTATAATAATCCAAGATTGTATTACTAATGGGGGCGGCTAATTGATTTACCTGCAAGAAACATTTACTTATATCATCGACATTTTTCAAGTGGGCAGGAATTTCATTGGTTGGTTTTGAGTGAACACACTGGTTTAATTTAGCCCAGAGTATTTTTGAATTTTTACTAATTTTATTTATTTCAAAATTCATGTAAGCTTTCTTTTCACTTCTTATGGCAAATCATATATAATTTTTTAAATCAAGATAGTATAATTTATGTTCTGGATGATATGTACGTTTATATCTATTAAGGGCTTTTTTCTTTAGTTTGATAATCTCCCTTATCGAATCTGTAATATATGGCTTATATGGATGCTTTAGTTGAACAGTTTTAGCTGGGGCGTGTATGTTAAATACATTGGTTAGCTGTTGATTGAAGGCTATCACTTTATTATCTAATGAGTCAAGTTCTAAAATGCTATTAAAATTGATATTTTTTATATCTACCTCAAAATTGTGTATGTCGAAGTTACGAAAATCTCTATAAGATATTGTTTTAGCTTCATGTTTAGGAATATTAACTTTAATTTTACAATGAACTAATCTGTGGTCAGTTTGATTATACATATCAGTAGTACCTGTTTCAGTTACTTCTAATTCACTTTCCTAACTAGGTATGTATTTCAAGAACTCTTATAATACAATCCTTACAGGAAGATAATTTATTTTGCCGACCCCAGGACATAAAGGGCATCCTTTTAAGAGGGGTGGTTTAGTATTAAGTTTAACATTTTTAAATTAATGTAGATAAAAGCACTGCCAAGTGAACTTGGTCTTGATTAATGCCCTCAATTAGATTTTACGCTGGGAAAATGCGGAAAGTGCGGCCAATACCCGCGCAGTACTTAGATCAGATATCTCTGACATTCCAACAACTAATATCACCGACATGACACATCTGGGTGATATAATTCAGTCGTGGTGAGACTTATCATAAGATCTATATGTTCTCCGTTAAATGTATTGTGAACCAGGAAATTATAATATTTGGAATATATAAATATATTTGTGATTTCCTGGGGCGAAAATAGATTGATATGTACCTATATGTCTTTTTTCGTAATGTTATGACTATACATACACACATGTATAAGTATGTATATCATAAATATTTAAATTTGTTTTCTCACGATAGTTTACTTTTACTGCAAACAGATCCTTATAAAAAACGAAATTAGCTAAAGACAACGTTTTGTAACGTAACAATATTTCTGTATTTTTAATAGATTAAACAGTATATGGTTTTATAAAATACTTTATGTACGACCGGTCTTAATTGATCACTTTATACAGGGTGTCCCAACCAAAAGTAGATACCCTGATAACTTTGGTGATAAAATTCTTTTTGAAAAATTGGTGAAACACGTCGATCTTGCTTCCAAGGGGGACATATTTTAATGTAATACTTGTATACCTATCATCATCCCTTTACCTTACACGGCCACCCCCTCAAATATTCAAATGGCAAAGGGGGTCGAGTGATACATCTTTTGAAAGGACTTTCAATTCTCTACATAACTGAATTTTTTTAAACTTTTATCGACTCGTTCCTAAGGAAAATAATTTTGTTTTTGATGATTACACACAATCGAAACTGTTTAAAAAAATTTAAAATACACGGCACTGGATATTGAAATTTATAAAAAAACTACATTTGATGAGCGAACGCAAAAATTGCGAGTCAAACAAAGACACTTTAAATTCGAATGAAACATGTTATTTTTTCTTCAAACGCAAAAAAAAAATTCGAAATATTTAAACATTAAGTACATACATAATTATTTTCGATTATACGACTTATAACAGTTTCATCGTGTTGCTTGTGACAAACACTATGTGATTGCTATGAATACTGTGTGGTTGCTAGGGATGCCAATATAAACAAACATTCTATTTAAGCAAATAAATTGTGATTTATTATAGTCCATTATTAGAAAAAAAATGTCTGATTGTGAAGATTTGTCGAGTATACCAGCAGAGGTGGTTGAAATTGCTAACGAAGTGACTTTAGATCTTCTACCACCAAAGTCGCGTGGTGTACGAGTGCTCATATAATCGTTTTATGCAATGGTGCACTGAAAAGAAAATAAGATCGTATTCGGAAAGTGTTTTATTGGCATATTTTGCCAGTCTGTCCTCAAAAATGAAATGTTCCACTTTGTGGTCACAGTATTCAATGGTGAAATCGACACTGACTCTCAAGAATGGCGTAGATATAAGTAAATTTTCCAAGTTGAATGCATTTTTAAAAAGACAAAGTAAAGGTTATACCCCTAAAAAAGCTAGGGTTTTAACGAAGGACCAAGTTGAACAGTTTTTGGTTGCTGCTCCTAAGATATATTATTTAATGATGAAGGTATGTTTAAAATTAAAGAATGAAGTAGGCAAATTTTGTGAATTTTTATTTATAGGTTGCCTTAATAATGGGAATTGCGGGCGCATGTCGTTGTGATGAACTAATTCATTTAAAAACTAATGACATTGAAGATGTTAAGTCTGCTTTACTGATAAAAGTTCCTCATACTAAGACCGGTAGGGGTCGGTCATTTACGGTTCTTGGAGAAATATATTTGAGTATTTACAGAAAATACGCTGCTCTTCGGCCAAAAGGTTTTGAAGAAAGTCGTTTTTTTATAAAGTATCAAAATGGAAGATGTCAACGGTCAGTAGTCGGTATTCATAAAATTAGTAGTGTTGCAATAGAAGTAGCTAAATATTTAAATTTACCAAATGCAAATGAATATACTGGACACTGCTTACGTCGAACTTCTGCCACTTTTCTTGTAGATTCTGGTGGTGATGTCACTTGTCTTAAAAGACATGGGGGTTGGAGGTCGAACACTGTTCCAGAGGGGAAAATAGAAGAATGTATAGAAAATAAAAAAAGTACAGCAAGAAAAATATTTCGACTCGATGAACCTAGTACTAGCACCAATGGGCCTAGTACGTGCAATAGTATCAATCCCTTGAATCTCGATAATACAGCTGCTTGCAATAATGTAGAAAATCAAGGAAATATTAATCAAGAAATGTGTCCCCACGATACCACTAAGAGTGTAACTGTTTCAGATACTGCTACTACCACCGTTAAAAATGTTAACAGTGTCGATTCTTCTGGTTTGTTTAATTTTTATTCAACTTGCTCAAACTGCGCTTTCAATATTACTATCAATAAATAATAATAATTGAATGAATTTATATATCTAGCCTAATCAATAAGTTTTGTATTTCATTTCATTGTTTAATAATTTTGGATTGTAAGAATTTCATATTTTAATTTAAATACACTGAATTAATATGAAAATGCTTAATTTTTACCTAAATATAATTTTAATACTAGAATTAAAAATACTTTTAATCCTAGGACTAAAAGTGTTGATATTTTTATATTAGTAACAAAAACATCAATTTTTGTGTCACATTTTACCATTAAAAATGATGACTTTTGTGACGTTTGAAGAAAAATCATATTACAGCACTCGTGAAGTTACCACGACTCGGTTTTAGACCCCGTCGTGGCAATACTCCCACTCGTGATTGTAATGATGCTGTTATCCCACTAATAATGTAAATAACTATTATATAAAAATGTTGAAATTGGAGATTTTTTTTATTTCAGTTTTAATTCTCTATTTTTACCTTGTAAAGAAATCGTATCTATCATCTCTTATTTTTGGATGTGCCATTGATGTTTCACCCGCATTTTCTGCAAGGCAATATGAATAAACTGAAAAACTAATCATACGGTGCTGTGAAGTTTATGGTACGTAAATCGAGCCACTCAATTATTCGCTCTGAAAAAAACGGCCCCGTTTCCTATATTATAAGGACTAATTTTATTGTATGTCTCACTTGAATCCTCTGTAAAACAAATACGAGGTACAAGAATAAATTGTCTGTGGAGTGGAAGATTAAAGAAATTTGATGTTAATATTATTGAGTATAATAATACATCTACACATAAGAATGGTTAACCGGTATTTTTTTTTTTTTTTGTTTTAGTGACATATAGTAAAAAAAGAAACTCAATTTACACGATCAGATATTGCCGCAATTTCCAAGCCATTCTATTGACTGTGACGTAATAGGGAAACTTTCAAGTCTGAACAATAAATTCAAATGAACGCCAAAGGAAGCATGTCGCGCTGTAGTCAATGATTTAATTAAATGCGCGCGCATATTTCCCTATTACGTCATATACAAAGGCAAAATGCGTTGTTAGACTAAGGTCAAACAACGCATTATTTTAAGCATTTTCATTTTACAATTAAACAAATCGTAGAGGGTAAAATTATAAAATAATTATATTTATAATATATTTCAGGATCGTATTCTATTACCATATCCTTATTTTTTGTAATTTTCGTTGCTGTCCATTCGCCTATTGTAGCAGAACCATTGACAGCTACTAAAACTGTATTAATGATATATTGTGATCCGTTGCCTTTAAATGCATCTTGTAAATAGTTAATAAGTATGACGAATAGGAATTAAATAAATTTGAGGTACACGTATTTGTTCGATTTACAATAATTAATCTGTAGTGCAGTCTTCTGAATCAGTAAATTACTAAAATCACAGTTGTTTAGTTAATTGACATCATCCGATCGAAGGCTTTCTAAAAATGTATGTTATATGCGCCTGTCCTTGTCATACATTCAGCAGAGAATTTGAATGTGTCAAAATTTATATAAAGGTTGGCATAAACCTAGATTGTGGCGTCCTAATTAACAGACTAAAAGTCCTGATCGATCGGAGTATAGTTTTTGCCGCCATCTTATAAAAATAATGGTGAAAATTAGTTTTTTTTGCAAACGTGTCTGTTTTGATAGGTACCCAGTAGAAAAAAAAGTAGTGTGCAAAATTAAAACAAATTTCTTTACAATAAAATACCAATAACATTTTTTGTATGAGATTTTCCAAAAAATTTGCAGGCTTCCTATAGTTAGAAATTTCGTAACAGGATTAAACTAGAGAAGAACGGATATTTCTGGAAATTATTTCCGAATATACAGAATGTCCCAAAAAAGCTTTGGGTGGCCAGTTGATATTTTGTTAATGGAACACCTGATATATTTTTATGTTTTTTTAAGTGTTTTAATGGTACTCATCCACACAGAATTTATTTTGGTTTACCTTTTAGGACGTAATTAATTCATTTGTAATACACTGGATTGAATATGTGGTGGGTTCCTTGTGAAACATCTTGAAAATAATTATTTTGAAGAGAAACACAGTATTCATCTGTAATGCTCTTGAGAAAGGCCTAACAAGTCGAAACATATGTAGAGTGTATCAAAATACATTCTTGAAACATCTAAAACCAATGCTTTTCTTCAAAATAATTCATTTGTTGCTGAAAATTTGAAATATACCGACTATCATTAAATAAATCGCTACAGCTACAAATGTGAAACTTAAGAAAAAATATTTCAGATAAAAATGCATCATCCCGGAAAAATAATGTGGATAGCTTATTTATCCACCGAAATATTTGCAAAAACTATTTTTTGTGCTATTTTCCGAAAGTGGCGGCAAACGCTACTATTTTGAATCCATGAAATCTGGTTTATTGTTCGCTTGTAGAGTTTGTAGTATGTTCATCGTTTATACAAATAAATTTACTAGAGATATTTGTTATAATAAGTAGCCGTTGCTTATCTACCAAACAGTTGGCCCTAATTCTATTAAAAAATTAGATTTATTTCATGATGCAATGCAAATCCCATTATCTTTACAATGAAATAAAACAAACCTACTATAAAAATCAACATCTAATAAATGTTGTACAAGATACTTTATAAGAATAAGTACACGAACGAATTTTGGCTGTAGTCCAAATAAAAAGTTATAAAGTAGTAAAATATTTATTTTATTTGCAAATTGTAATTTAATAAGTTATGTTTTGTTTTTATTGATGTAAGATTTTATGATAAGTTATAACCTTTCCAGTTTTCACCAGCTAACAAATTTCGCGTATTCTATATTTATGGTTTAGAAATAGCATAAAGTAGCGCTGGAATAAAAATTAATACAGACATTATTGACTTTAGTAACATGCTCATAAAACAAATATTATCTGATCGATAACTTTTTACATTTATTTTCATCAGAAACAACATTTTTTGTACGTTAATATTCGAGAACTCTGAAAAGTTTGTGAGGCTCGGCAAGGTCTGCTTTTTATATAAAAAAAGTGTATATTTTGTAAAAATTAATAAGTCCTTGTCAGTTTTGCGTTTATATTTCTGCCGCAAATATTATCCACAATGCCTAGCGGTCGAAAAGTTCAAAATCATCGTCAGTTAAGTGACTTAGAACGTGGTTGGATTATTGGTATGAGGAAGGCCAGATTTTCATATAGGAAACGTAGACCGTAACGTGACAATTGTGTTAAGATGTCGGTTAAGGTGGTCTAAAGGAAGTCTTTATGAGCGTGGCCGCGGATCCGGACATTCTATGAGGAGTACAGATCGGGAAGAACGTCATTGGAGAAGATTTGTTGTTGTTTCACAACACGAACCGTGGGAAATGATCTGATGAAAATTTTAGGACAGAAGAGTACCTATAACGTCGTATATCGACGAATAATACCTTTTGGTCTTCGTTGCTACCGGCCATCTTTATGCCTGCCTCTTACTCCATTTCAAGGCAATCGCAAGCTGGAGTGGTTTAATAAGCGAATGCATTGGGTGTAGGAATGGCATCATGTGGTCTTCAGTGACGAGTCCCGATTTTGTTTGTGGGCCTATGATGGACGAAGGAGGGTAATTCGTTTCCATTGGAACGAAGAACATTATAAGTAACTAATTTTCGTTCAAGGTAATTTGCATGCGGCTGGATATTTAACCAACATGTTAGTACCAGATCTTCATGGGTTGATTAATCCAATTCTTTAACAAGATAATGCCGGCCCCCACACGGTAAAGGTTGCTACACAATTTTTGGAATAAGCTTCCATGGCCTACACGTTCACCTGATTTTTCACCGATCGAACATGTCTGGAATATGATCGGTACAAAACTGTGTCATTTACCCAATCTCCCATGACAATATTAATGATCTTCAGCTTCATATACAAGAAGTTTTGAATGTGGTGAAGCCTATAATGCAATCAGATTTTTGAAGTTGATTTAGCGAAAGCGGTGATTCCCATCGAAATGTGAAAGATATATAATTTTTCTGCAATAGTGATTGAAAAATCGTATTTTAAAGTCAAATTTTTAATAGAGCTAACGAATTCAAAAATATTTATTAATACACTCAACCTATCGACTGTGGAAATGCAACACCTCGTATCTTTCAAATTTTTGAAATATCAGATTTTTCGCGCAGTATGTAGAGTACAAGGTTGCCCGCCCGCTAGATGGAGTTTTAAACCAATTAGATCAGATCACATCAGCCATAAATACGTTTGAACTTTGCAATACCACGTATCGTCCAAAAAATATGGCTGTTCTGTGAACTTTCCTGTAAGTATCTGTTGAATTATTAACTATTACTTTTGTTTTTTGAATACTTAATTAGTTTGATGGACTTTAAAATAAACATTATTATTTGATTATTTGTTTTATGTATTTATATTTGCAATCTATTTCAAATTTCCTTTAAAAAGCTCTATTTAAAAATGAATAATTAGATACGTGATATTGCATTCTCCAGTATATTATTTAAATTATGTGCTACATGAAGATACAGGTTATTGATTATTGTTTTTATTTCAGTTTATTTGAACTAAAAATCAAAAATGGAAAATTTCCGTGGAAAACGTATAGCGCAAATGTGTCTTGATAATAGAATTCAAAATGAAATTTCCGAAAATTCAGAATTAGAAAAAATTATCGACAATGCTGAATTCATTTATTCAGATAATATTGATGAGTGTCTCTTCGATGAAACTGATGATCCAAATAAAGATTTTACTGAACTAAATAAGGATTTACTGGTAATAAATTCATCCACACAATATGAACCAGAAGAACTGAAAAATCAAATTATTTATGAAATGATGCCCCTTGAAAATATTCAAATTGAAATAGAAACCCAGCAGGAACCCGAACAGCCAATGGTTAAGGTTCTTCAAGAAACGATGCTTAATCAAAGTAATAAAATGGAAATAGAACAGATAGGAGAAAGTGAATCTGAGGAAACAAACTTTAGGACCCCAGATGATGAAGGGGGTATAACCGATTCCGATTTTGCTGAAACAGAAGAAACATCTGATGAGGAAATTGAGCCGGAAAGTGGAAATCAGGAATATTTAGAACATGGTGGTAGTAAAAGTAAAACGGGCAGACAAAATAAAAGAAAATTAAACTATTTAAAAAGGATGAAGGGAGAATTTTATTTGGGATTCAGACATCCAAAAGGTCAAACAAAAACCCCTCAAGATGTGAAGAGAAATAGGCGAATAATAAAACCAACATGCATATCGAGAATGTGCAAGAAATTCAAAAACAGGCATTGCAGTTCGTTTGAGGAGGCAGATAGAAAAAAAATTTTCGAATATTTCTGGGAAAAGCTTGATTGGAAACAAAGAGAAGTGTACATAGCAGGATTATGTAATAAAGGAGAAACGCAAAAGAAAACAGTGGACAGAAATGACAAAAAGTCCAGAAGAGCCCAGTCATATACCTACAGCTTGAATAAAGGAAACACAAATCTAAAAGTTTGTAAAACCATGTTTATAAATACTCTTGGTGTGGGCGAATGGTATGTGCATAACTGTATATCAAAATGTAGAAATGATGAAAATTGTATCGAATTTTCTGTACCAAAAAGAAAGTCTTTGAGGCTAAATGGGACGGAAAATTTAACATATCTTCAACAGTTCCTCATAGATCTACCAAAGCTACCAAGTCATTATTGTCGTCAAAACTCTAAAAAAGAATACTTGGAGCAGAGTTATACTACTTATGCAGAACTACATAAAACCTATGTGCATCATTGTGTGAGCAATGGTAGAGAACCAATGACCAGAAAAACACTCGTCAAGTATGTTAAACAAATGAATATTGGTATATTTAGCCCTAG
Source organism: Rhamnusium bicolor (assembly GCA_029963845.1). Lineage (NCBI taxonomy): Eukaryota > Metazoa > Arthropoda > Insecta > Coleoptera > Cerambycidae > Rhamnusium > Rhamnusium bicolor. Next base: position 134,253 of record JANEYF010005512.1, read on the forward strand.
AAAAGATAGATGTGATTTATGTGTCCAATATGAAACTGGGAATCTAAACGAAGCAGAATATAAATTACACAGAGCAGAGAAAGCAGAGACTCAAGAGGAGAAAACGAAGGATAAACGTGAAGCACAAGATGGAAAATGTCATGTCATTGTAATGGATTTACAGGCAGTTAAGACTTGCCCTGTTGTGAATGCAAGTAGTCTTTATTTCAAGACCAAACTCTTATGCCATAATTTCACTGTTTACGATCTAAATACCAAAGAAACTACTTGTTACTGGTTCGATGAAACCCAAACTGATTTGCAAGCCTCAGCATTTGCGTCCATGATTGTTGATTTTCTACTGCGAAAATATCTGAATAAAGAAATTCTGTTACCAATAATAATTTTTTCAGATGGTTGCACATATCAAAATAGAAATGCTGTATTGGCAAATGCACTTAGTTCTCTGTCTTTCCAATATAAAGTTGATATTATTCAAAAATTTTTGGTCAAAGGTCACACTCAAATGGAGTGTGACAGTGTCCATGCTACAATAGAAAATAAATTGAGAAAAAAGAAAATAGAAATTCCAAACGACTATTTCAATGTTTCTTTGGAAGCAAGGCTAGTGCCATTTCCTTATGAGGTAATATCCCTTAAATATGACTTTTTCAAAAACTACAATATAAATCTAGTATACGACTCAATTCGGCCTGGAAAAAAGAAGGATGACCCAACAGTAACTGATATACGTGTCTTACTATACAGAAATGGTGAGGTATATTATAAGTTAAAATTTGATGAAGAATTCCAACTCCTTCCAAGACGACCTAAGGAAAAACCACAGAACATAGATGAGTTTCAAAATCTCTACATCTCTAGATTGCCCATCACTGAGAAAAAATATAAGCATTTACAGGAAATTAAAAAAACTATAGATAAAAATTATTGGGATTTTTATGATAATCTTCCATATAAATAAATAATGTTTATATATTTAGTATTGCTAATAAATAATGTCCAAATTAAAAAAAAATTCTGATAAAAATTTATTTTGATGTCTTTTACTATCTTGTTGTAAACTCTGCAATTCCATGTATCTAAACCATCACTCCATTTCACTAGGTGCAACAGCACGTATCTGCCGTAAATTTGTTGTAAATTAAGAAAACTGCTAAAAATTTAGTCAAATATTTAATAAATTAGGCACTAATTATGACAGCAAGAAGGCAAGAACATATCTTTCCGGTATAACTCTTTCTCCATTTTTTGTTGTTCCTCTAAAATTATCAGTTTGTTACTTACAAGTTGTTGCATTTCCACAGTCGCTATGTCGTATGTGCACGCACTTCCCATGACCACTTACATATATGATATCATTAAGATCTTAAACAAAAAATAATGTCTAAATTTTGACATGTATCTGTTATGGTTTCTGAGAAACAATGTAAACAATGTATTTTTCCTCGATCCTTGTGTAACTCCTTTCATATGTATTATTGACCAAATATTTATAAGAGTTTTCGTTTTACATTAAGACCATCTATTTACTGTAAGAGTTTGACTACATAATTTTGGAGCACCCTGTATATAAAAATTACTTGACCATTTGTATTCTTTTGTCCGGGTTATCCGACTGGAATAAATTATTTTAATTATTTTATCCTCCTAAATATACTAATTTGAATGGACAGCAAAGACGAACAATCTATTTTGATTTTGGCAGCTTGCTACGTTTATTTTGTCGGTCCAACTGTTGAAATTGCATCAATTTATACCAGTTTTTTTCTTATGGTAAGTTTTTATAATTAAAAGATTTTACCAGTTCAAGGTTCCGTTGAAACTGTTATTTTAGGATTTTCTTTAAATAGAATACCGAATACTCTACGTCAAATTACATTCTTTTTTTTATTTTTAAACTGCTCAATACGTCCACTCTATAAGTAACTACAACGTGTCGTAGATTATAATTAAATATTGTTATTGGCACGTTCAAGTGAATCTACACTTTTTTCTATAAATTTATAATTTACTACCGTCAGTTTTCAGAATTAACTTGAATCATAAAATTTGTTGCGTGAAAAAGAATATGTGATTTTTGTTCCAAAAGTTAATGTCTATAATATAAGATAATTTCTTAAAGAAATACACTAATCACAAGATTCTATGGACAAGCTTGAATATTTATATCTTGCGATCAGAAAAGAACTTTAGATTAATATTTTAAATATATGTTTGTATAGGTTGAGGAACGTTAGTTATGTTTATGGTTTTATTTCTTAGCAAAACTTAATAACTTCTTTTTTTTGAATCGTGAAAGGCACGTTTGAAACTTGTTCCACTAAAATCGCCTAATCTGTCAACACCACGAAATGTGTTATTAATGAATTGCGGTTGATATTAGTGGTGATGTGGGTGAACGACATACAGTACGTACAGAACTACTATCCTAACAAGACCAATTTGTACAGCTTCAAAGCGACAGCATAACTACATCTGACAAGATCATTTAACTGCATAGAACAACATTTTAGTCAGTGATCAGAACTCATAAAGATAATTCTAATTCTCGACGTCCTTTGAGGCCTTAGGTTATCTTAGATTTATCTTATGATTGACTCGAGACATTTTAATTGGTAGAAAATATTGGAAATATTTCTTGCTCATGCCTGGTAGTGCCCGCGTATTAATAATGATGGTTTGTTGAAAACTATAGAATTAGGACTTTACTGTGGCCTGCACAGTCGCAGGATTTGAACCCTATTCAACAGATGTGGAAAATGGTAGATAAGTGCATTTTTGGACAACATGTATTGCTTGAAACAAGAAGAATTTTTATACGATTTAACATTTTTTTAAGTTTAATGTGTGTAATTAAGATATAAGTAAGAAGCAAATCGCAGCTGCAACTGGTTTTCATCAACATTTTCAGGTTACAGATATTAATTATATAAAACCGCGGAACCAATTTTTAACGGAAGGCTGCTACTTTACATTTAATTTCATTGAAGGAATACGTGGAACAGGATATAACATTGAAGCAGGTATTGAATTAGAAATCATCATCAAATTTATTTGAACGGATATATCGTTTATTCCAGACTAATTTAATGTTTTGCATGCTATTGTTTAATTTGTTTTGCTCATAAATCTATTTATCTACGCTCAGTGCTATTGAAATTATTTTGGTTACGATATAACTTAAAGTTTGCAAAAAAAAAATGAATGTGATTAATTGTGATCATTTTATTTAAATAATATAAGCAGTTTCAAATACGATTGCTACGTTATTACCAGAGGTAGGATTTACCAATAGGATATGATGTAAAACCAGGGTTGGCTTTAGGTGGTTATGTGTCGAATTCCGTATTATCCAAAGTTGATAAAGTCAATTTATTATAAACATTCACTCAAAGAGAAGTGGAGCACGGTATGTTACATCCTATAATTTAATATATATATATATATATATATATATATATATATATATATATATATATATATATATATATATATATATATATATATATATATATATATATATAACGCCTATTCTCGCTATTTTAAATATTGAAATTAAGATACTAAAAAACGAGTTTTGATTTTAAAGTTACATTTATTAAACTCAACTACAAAGGAGACATTTTTTCTTAGGCCAGAATGTTCGTAACTACTAGAAAATTCTTTTTCTTTAAAACAAATTAATACTAAACAGCAAAATAAACCGTCAACAATTCACGACCTAAAACTAAAAATGATACACTTTCTTAACCAGTCTTGTTAGGCGCCACCTTTTTTGAATGTTTTTCTAAAGTTCTAATTAATGAAAACAACAGTTACTGTTTAAAAAAAGGAAAAACCATGTAACTACGTCTGTCAACCATCGGAAAGTCAAATATTTTAATCACACGGGCCAAAAACGCTAACAGATTTGCAAATCCTTTAATTATAAGTTTTAGTTGTCATTTTGCGGCATCGCTAAGCCGACACTGGCTTTACCTCTCGTGGTACTAGGTACTTAGATTTAAGTAAAAGCAGAAGGCTTTACCAGGGGTTTCGGTCATCTACCGTATTTCATTTCCTCATCACTGAATTGCCAAAACTCCATTTACACATTTCAACTCTAGCCCAGAAACAAGGCAAGGCAACTTAGATCCGCTAGGGCACAGCAACAATGTACCATATACAGTGGCTCCAGCTCGATCACAACACTGTGGCAACGATTTCTCCACATTACCTATCGCTCACGTGGCTCTGCATACTCTCCAACGGCAAGATAACGCACGTAAACATACAGAACACAAGGTAGCAGTAGAAACATATATATCAAGGTAAGGAAACGCAATTTACACAACTCCAGGTCCACACTTGACTGCGGTCCAGCACGGTCCCTGATTCAAGACCACACATCCACCCTGGGACGTGACTTGGCATTGTCTCCCGTCTTTCGCGCCTAAAGCACGATCCGCCACACTCCGCGAAAAACATCTGACCATCGCGCTAGTTTAAATTGTTTTCGGCATCGTGTTATCAGCACAGTAGCGTCACTACGTAAGGGTAACACAGTAATTTAAAATAAAATTGTTTTAAGCGAGTCTACAGTTTAATGTGTAATTCAAACCATTTTAGTTAATCAGTAACGAATGTGATACAAATTACTAATTCAAAGAAATGGACCGTTACATATAGTGTATTCCCTGACAAAACTAAGTTACCATGAACATTGTAAAATTAAATAAAATGCACTTAATATGTATTTGTAGTTTGGGAATTTTTCAGTAGGTGCTTGCAATATATTATATTATATCTGTAAAAGCCATCCCAGGGAACCGAGATCGGTAAATCCCTCGTATGGTTATTACTTGTAAGTTATAATACTAAGTTTTGGAAATACATACGTCTTCTAGTTTTCTAAAAATGCCAGGAAAAAAATCGGTTTCTGGTGATATTTTCCGTATGTGATACTTTAATAATAATGTAGCTCCTTGGTTTTCAAGATAGTGGTTAAACTCAGAAGTGCGTAAAAAACTAAAATATTTAATATAATTTTTTTACATACGTACTCGTATATAGGTTATCGCAACAAATAATGTACTGTTTTAAAATCCATAAAATATACGTATATTAAACTCATGAAAAGAATAATTAAATGTTTTCATTAGAGTCGGATTAAAATTTAATTGTTAAAAATTTTATTTGCATTAAATAATTAATAATTACTACATTAATGGCCACATTAAATGCTTTTGAACGGTGCAATAAAACTAAAATTTTAAGTTATGATTGCTTTTATGTACTTTTGTTTGTTTATTATTAATAGCAACTTTTAATGATATTTTATGTTTCTAATTTAACTCTGTTAAAACACGACCACCTTGAACGATTCTCAAAAGTTTAATTTTTTATATGTTGTCCTGTTTCGTTTAGAATTGATCGCTAATGGTTTCAATATTTATTAAATTTATTTCTCAAAATTTAACGTGTCAAAGACATGCCAGACTTTCTCATAGTCACATTTTTGCAAGCCCCCTTATAGAATTATTGCCTATACATATTTTTCGAGAGTATTAACTCCAATATACTCATGAAAATTGAAAACATCATAGCTTTCTTAACTATTCGGAAATAGTGGTTTCCAAATTTTATTTTGAATTATGAAAAATTCACTTTTGTATTATGGCTGGTTCATATACATACAAATACAGTTGAATCAATGGTCCTTGGCGCACACGTCCACAGCCTTCTTTACGTACCAGCCACGAACTAAATATGGCAACACCTCGCCACATCGAAGATGTAGACCTGTTGAAACTGAGCACAGGCATTAACAACTTCATCGAATGATACATTATAGTTTGAACCACACAATTGCCTGTATACCAAATCCATTTTCCAATTTGTCTGTAGTAAATTTTCCAGGAAGAATACATGTTGAAAAATTTTGGAATGAATGAATTATTGTATGAATGGACTTTGTCGAAGGGCTCAATACGTTTCATTGGTTATGTGTCCATTAAAATTTAATTTTTGCTATTTATTCAGCCAAATAATGAATTTTTTTAAAAAGTCTATTCTTAGATCACTGACAGAGGATATAGGTTTTGACCATTCATTTTTTTTATATATCTCCCACCAGAATACTCGTATTATGAACGATGTCCCATTAATTCTTAATTATTTCTAAAAAATCAGCAGTAGCATTGTAATTAAAATCTCTTATGGCTGCTAGGGTAGAATGATGAAAAACGTTGTCCACTAAGAAAACCTTTCTTCGTTCAAGATTTGTAGGAAAAATAGTTTTAAAAGGACATGGTACCCGAGCAAGAGGGATCCTGGGTTTCAATAGATTTTTCTGACATTTTTTGTACAATATATTATGACCCAGGATGACACTTGTATAAGCTGGAAATTTTTGTGAGCCTATAGGGTGTACCAGAAAACAGGTCCGAAGCTTCCTTCTTTTGCAAAAAAATATTATTTTTCTCTTTGGATATGAATATCCTTTAAAGAATCTATTAGTATAAGGATTTTGAAGTATATATTTATTTAACGAAGTGTCCTATAATCAAAATATACGAGGTACTATGATTGTTAATGATAAATACTAACTTCTAAAGTTCTAAAAAAATGTATTTTAGATGCAAACTATTGATAAAAATATTTAGTTCTTACCTTGAACTTTAAAAGCCTGTAATGCTCGTTTTGTTATTTTTATCCTTTGTGCGTGTACAGGTGGTTTAAAAGAAGCAAAAATATCAGTCATTTGTTTATTTTTAAAATAAACCTAAACTATGTTCTTTTTTGAAAAGGAACACTTTTTACGCCTTCAATTGTTACAAATGAATGGTAATTTGAGTTACGACCGGGGATATAACACCGTGCCGGTATGTTTATTTACCTACTTTAGGTTATATGCGTACGGATGAAATAAAACACATAAAAACTAGCGAACAATTAGATTGTATTTTGAGTTATCACTACACAACACTATATACATTCAATGCACTTTAATTTACAATAGTCTAGATCAATTATCTCTTGCTAAAAGCACCGATTTGAGGTAAATAAAGAGACGCTTTAATACATAATCACGTACATATGTGCCCATTATTCGGAATATCAGGTCTTCGTGCGACGTTGCACGATTTCTTATTTTGTGGCTGAGACTTAAAGAAGGCTGTGCCTGTGCTCAGTTTCAATAGGTCTACGTCCTCGATGTGGCGCGGTGTTGCCATATTTAGTTCGTGGCCGGTACGTAAAGAAGGTCGTGGGCACGTCATACCTTAGAAGCTGCCGAACTAATCACAGTACGCGTGGTAAAATAAAATCACTGCCAGGCACTGTACAGGCAAGTGAGAACTAGTGTGGTTGGACTTACCCAACGCTTTATGTCTTTATTTTACTCATTCTATAATCTGTGAACATTTGTCGTAGGTATTGAGGACACCTCTCCCGTAAGACACGCATTTCTTAATAAGATGGACAAATGCAAAGGACTAGTTTGTTGTATTTTCTAATTGCAGTTGGTTTTGACGTGCATGCCAAGATCCATTGATTCAAGTGTACTGGTTGTAATCCACAAAGATTAAAGTACCCTAAATGGTAGCAGAGTACTCTCAATGCCGCCTTATAGCATGTGTGGCGAAACAGCATATTATATCGCACATATAGGTAGTATCAGGAACCTCTATACGTATCATGCGGCTATAGACGAAATTGTGTTAACAGGTCACAATGAATCAACAAAAATAATAAAAAAAATTTTTTTTTTCAATGAAAACTTTTTACTATTCAGTTAAAAATAAAGCAAATTACGAGTTTATTACTATAAGCCGTGAAACATACTGTATATTATATTTATTATTCATGGGCTTATTGGCGTTACTTCTAAATACGTCTGGTATCACTATTAGTGTTGATAACGAATTTATAGATCATGTTGTTACGTTAATGTCTGGAATCTGGATCATCATATGAAATAGTAAATAGAAACATTAACTAATTTCGGGCGAAGTACAAGACACAGACTTGCATTAAGTGCCTCTTTAAGAGATTACGAGTGTAAAATATTGCAGTTAATCATTCGTAACTGGACGAACATTATTATTATTAAGCGGTTCGAACAAATCCATTTCATCATAGCCATTAGCCCAGAATACATGGGTTATCTTCTTATGCAATAAAACAGGCGTACTTAGTAACCTCCAATATATCTAAATTTAAGTAGGTATTTAATAAAATAAGAATGTACGTTAATATAAATTTATTTAAACGGATAATAATAAAAGCTAGGAAAAATAAATACCTAAGTGATAAATACTTATAACCAATAGTTATTATTTCAATTCCTCATGTTCCACTAGCAAGTAGAAATTATTTAAATTGGTACCGAACTAAATTAATTTTTTTATTTTAATAAAAACCTTTACAATTGATTCAAATTGCTCAAATATGTAATTAATTTTGTATAGCCATTTAAAATATTCAGTACGTGATAGATGTAGGATAGAACCTCATGCATACTGTTGGTATATAAAAAAATAGAAATGGTTCTGAAGTTGAACCATGAGGGATACCAATAGTTATCTCTAATATCACAGAGTATAGGTTCTGCACCCATTATATAAAACCGTTGAAGTAAGACCATTACCATCCATATATTGGTGAATACTTTTTTTTTAGTTTTCTTCAAAAATCTGATTGCATTGTGGGCTTCTTCTAATAAGTAAATTATTAAGTATAATAGGCTTTCATCATTCAAGTTAAAATTTGTTAGTGAATATAGTAGCAAAAATCAACTTATTGCTTAAACATTTTAAAAAATGGAATCCAATTTTTCATTTAACGAACCTGCAGATATGTTTGTAATACTGGGCGAATATTTTGGAAATGGTAGGGCAATAGTTAGACTTTATATACATCTACTCCGACAGCCAGGCTGCTCTAAAGGCGATGTGCTCCCCCAGGACGAGATCAGCTCTCGTCCAGGAGTGTGGGGATGCCCTAGAAGAGCTGGCCAGGCATAAACAAGTGAGACTGATATGGGTCCCGGGATATATGGGAGTTCCAGGCAACGAGAAAGCCGATGAATTGGCTAGACTCGGAGCCGAGGAACCCTGTCACGGGCCTGAGCCTATGTTAGGTATTTCAAGAAGGCAGGTCACAACGGCCCTCAATGAGTGGGCCCACGAGACACTGAGGACGCACTGGAGGACCAACAGGACCTGCAGGCAAACCCGAGATTTTGTGACGGGGCCGAACAAATCGAGATCGGCCTGGTTGCTGGGACGGAGTCGTAAAACTCTGAATCTCTTAATCGGTGTTCTGACCGGCCACTGCAGACCTAGGAGGCATCTATCATTGATAAGTGTTGAGGAGGACCCTACATGTCCAAGATGCAGGAGTGATGAAGAGACATCTTACCACTTCCTGGGACACTGTGAAGCGTTTGGGCGCCTGAGACACAGTATCCTCGGTTCTGAGATGCTTCTAAGGGAGGAGATGAGCTCCCTCGCGATGAGTGACATCCTGACCGTCATCAGAAGGTCGGAAAGATTCGATGAGGGAGCAAGAGAAGCACATGGCTGAGGGGACAGCTGGGGGTTGGTAAAAAGGGCCTCTCTGTGGCCTACTTGCAAGGCGTCAGCCTCCCCCACCATTACCATTAGAATTCATTGGGATAAATTTTCAGTTAATTTTCGCGCAAACGGGGAATCCTATCGAAATATAAGGTGTAGAATTTTTCTGTAATAGTGATTGAAAAATCATATCTTAAAGTCTAATTTTCAGTAGAGCTTACGAATTCAAAAATATTTATTAACACATGTAACCTGATTATAACTAGGTATTGCCAGTATCAAGTGATCCCAAAAATATCTGTGAAGGCTGCTCGATATTTTGAATTTGTTTCACCATATTCAGACGAATTATTAAAGCAGCGCTCAAACTAGTTTAATTTATGATTTAAAATTTAATTTATTCATAGTTTAATTTAAGTACTTAATTAGCAATCAATTTGGTTGAGGAACGTGTTACTTCATCTATACGTGATTTAAGAGCTTTCTTGCTTGTGATTCCTTGTATATTTATATAATAGATGCATGTACTTCATTGAAACTCGCATATCTTAAGTACCTGCAGTGTAATTAGGTATTATTATTTATACGATAGTTATGGAATAAAGGATAATTGGCTTGGAGGAGTTAATTAATGAATGCATTAACTAAGCTGAGTATAATCCGGCTATTCGTTGTATTAGCACAATAATTTGACCCGTTTTAATAGAAGATGGTCGTTTTTCACTGATATATTATTTTCTTTATTTTCATAAAAATGTACAAGTGGATGTTAACATTTTCCATTAATATTGCCAACCAAAAACAACCGCATCTAATTTAAAGCCTCCTGACGTCTATAAAATATTGTTTAAATTTAATAGATACAGGGATATGATATAAATATATGGAAATTCATACATTGAAATAAACTTCTACATAATTCAAAATTGTATAACTTCTGTATTTATATTACTAGTTTATTATTAAAACACGTTTCGGTCAAGGTTTTGTTTATAGTAAACTGTTTTTAAAATAAATTAATAATATGAATAATTAACACCGAACATGTCTAATGCGTATTACATAATTATGAAATCATAATTTCCATCATTAGAAACTTACCGAATGGGTAACAGAAACATCTAATTATTAATTTACGCAATAAGATTTTGAACACCATCATTCATCGTATGCGTCGAGGTACACGACCTGTCACAATGTTTCTGTTATTTCTTAAAATGAAGCAGGAAAATCCATCCCGTATAAGGTGTAAACATATAGAAATAAATTTGAAATTTATTTAATTTGATTAACCACTAATATTTCAGACATTACGGAAATTTTGTATTTTCACTAATATGGCTGTAAATTAAAAAAAAAATGAAACACTAACCGGATACAGTTCAACTATCTCTAACATGCTATTTCACTTCTTGTTATATTCTACATCTACGGTAATAAATAGATACTTTATAAATATGTATTGAAAATTCCTTCGTGCATCTCAAATGAATATTAAAATATTCAGTTTAAAAGTCAATCCATTCAACGTCAATTAATTGTCCCGTAATAAATTCAGAAGAATTAATCAACAAGGCAGAAATCGTATGTATCATAAGTTATTCACAACTTATAAGTGATGTTAAATTACCTGAATCTGCTCGTATACATTTTTATTAGGCAAATATACAGTGTGATTCATTACACACTTCAATATTTCTAATACAATTTTATGTCAGCCTCATTTTTAGCACTAGAAAAAACTTGTAAATTAATGTAAATTGCCAGCTACCTAGTGAAATTCAATAAGAAGTATAATTTTTTGTGGCCTGGAATAAAAACATAGTTAAATCATGACTTCCTTGATATTAATTTTTTTGAGGATGAAGACGTAAACTCCCAAAGAACTCAGCCTCTTGCAGCTGGCAGTTTGTTGATAAATGATTCATGCCCATGTAGCCTTGTTTTATAAAGTTTTAAAGCCCCTCTTGCATACTGACTTTTACTTCAAGTGAAAAAAGTATATGGTGCTGGTGTACAGTGAAGAGCTACGTAATAGTGTCGCATCTCAAAACTTACACAGAGCGGTTCTCTGCACGTCGTTATCGATCCCAATCAGGAAACATTTCACAATGTGATGCGATATCCTCGAGTTTTGGGAACATTTGCAACTGAGGAGAATATTCATGCTATGCGGCAAGTGATGATTATTTCATTGGGCCCGGATTTATCATCACGCATGATTGCAGCACACTTACTACAGTTTCAAATTAACACCTTGCCTGAACTTCTCGAATATGTGCCTTTTGCTATACGGAAAGATGTGTAGTTCCTCTTAGATGGTGCCCCTATATACAATGCTCGCAACGTACGAGACTGGATTACTGAGAGATTCCCGGAAAGGTCAGTCGGAAGGAAGGGACCAGTAGCATGGCCTGCCCGATCGCCAGACTTAACTCCGTGCGATTTTTATTCATCGAGGCACATTAAAAAATTGATTTATTCAACAACAATCAATACGATCGAATATTTACAAGCCAGAGTTCAAAATGCTGCCATAATGTGGATGTTTTCGAAAGTCAGACATTCTGTTACAAAAAGGAGCTTGTGTAGAAACTGAAGGAAAGCATTTTGAATATTCTTTATTTTAACTTTATTACCGCGACACAGCGCCAATACAATTGCCAAACAGACTTTTTCCGATTACATCGGTCCTAATGACTTGGATTTGGGGGTTGTCTAATTTCTGTGATTTTTATTATTATTAATTAAGTGGTATTAAGTGCCTTAATTAAAACATGGAACTAGTGAACATCGGTACATATACATAAAAATTATTACATATCAACATTAATCAGAAACATGCTAAGTTTTTGTTGCTCTGTAGGTATGGATTACGTAAATTACTATCGCTTACTTATCGGACAAACAATACTTTTATTATTCTTTTTACTTGCCTGATAGTTACCAAAAATATGAGAAAAATGTTTATGTACTGTCTCAGATTCTAGTGTTTTTTTTTCTTCAGTTTATTTCGAAATCACCCTGTATATGAAATATGATATAACGTAAAACTGAACTGAATGTCCGACAAGTTTTACAAGTTTGAGGTTCTTTGGGTTCTTGTTATTTTATTATTTAATAAGAATCAATTAAAGATGGTGGCAGTTAAGAAATATTTGTTACATTTCTGAGGATGACGTGTGGCAGCATGTTTGACTGTTTCAAATGATACAATTAACATTAACTTATTTTGTTGTTTATTATAAATAAAAATAAAATAGTAAATATCATGAATGTATATTAAACGTTTATTCAATAAAAAAATATGGAAAACCCCCATTAGATGCGTTAGAGCATACCGTGACAAGTGTTTCGTAAATATTCACATGTTTTGGCCTAGGGTCAAGTGGGGTAAATATGAAACTCAGTTTTTTAGTTACATATAAATACAAATTGAAATTTCCCATTTATGTATTAGATGCAGTGTTACTTAATCTTTTCATGTTTTTTTTTTAATTAGATATAATCTAAACAAAAAAAAAATGAATAAATAAAAACTATATTTCACTTTTAACTTAGATTTTGAGAAAAAGTGAAACAGGTAAGGGAAAATGTGAAACAAGCCTGTAATTCCTATATTAGTCAAGATAATAAGATTTGCTGGGTCAAAATGAAAGAAGTGGAAAAAATTGCGCCGCAACCTTAATTGTTATATTTCAGTACAGAATAAAATAAAATGTTTAAGATGGTGACGAAAATTACAATAAACTCAAACACGGTTAAAGAGCACTGATATTAATTAAAAAAAAAGTATTCTGTTTAATGAAAAACAGTTTAACTAAAATAAAAATATCTGATGTAGCCAGCACATAACTTTCTTATGCCAGTATATATCATCCTGATGTAAAAAAATCATTCTATTTGATTCCTCACTTACCTCAATTAAATTTTAATAGCATACCTTGAAATGTTTCATTAAAATTTTTTAATAACTAATTATCAGCGTCGTTTGACACTGTCAATAATAATTCATGTCATATATTTTAATAATTTCTTATTACATTGACATGTTTGTAACTATATTAGACATTTCAAATGAAAATATATTTTACTGGCATGATATAGTAGACATGATTTATAATCTTTCATCAAGAATATATTTTTTTATAAAGACAAATACAAGAAAACGTGGGTCCGTGGACCTCCTTTCAGTTGTCTAATTTTGCTCACCACCGAATTTATCATGTACTAAATTTGAAAGCTTTATCTCAAAAACTGTGGCTGCTATCGCTATCCTACAGACATGCAGATACATTTTTTCATAAAGTTATGTTTTTTCATTATGATTCGTCGAGATTCGTCCAGAAATGCAATTATGTTTTTAAATTTTTTTTTCTCGAACTTGCACTTTTTCCTTCTTTCATTCATTATGTCACATAAAATGTTGTTGAAAATCTTAATTACCAAATTGGGAAGACTTCCATTAGTATTATTTGAGTTATCGTGACCACACACACTCACACACAGACACACACACGCACGCACGCGCAAGATTGGGGAAAATGCAACATGTTGAAAGCTATTCTTCAACTACTGGGACTGGTTTTGGAAATACATATTTCAGTCTATCTGCACTTATTTGCACAATTTGAGGGATTGAAAGAATTCCTAAAACAGCATCACGATGCACCACAGAAACGTGTCATTTTCACTGGTATTTTCATTGGCCCAATCTACATCATCTAAACTATCATCATCATGTTCGGCTTCATTATAAATGTTTTCTTTTTCACTTCAATTCTGATTCAGAAATCAGGTTCAATTATGTTCTTCTTTTGCTTTTTCCCGTTTCCATGTATCTTTCTTTCTTCATTTAGCATTATGTATCTGTAACTCGATATGTGAAATATATTGTTCACTAGTGATAACTTTAGCATGTCGTTCGATTTTTCGTCGCTCTCGTCGTCCTCAACTGAGTCCTCAACGATGCTCATATGCCGAAGTCACAACTTATACTGATTAAAACACCTACTCACTAGTGATGGGAACTATCGAATAAAAACTATCGAATAACTCGATAGTTGGTACTTATTCGAATAATTCGATAGTTGAATTACGAATGAATGAATTTAAAAAATGTTGAATTTAAGAATGGGGGTTATGTATATGCATAGACGGAGACAGTATTTTATTCATAGATGAGACACATTTTTTTTGTGATACGAAAACAGTGTAAATAACAAAATAAATAAAAAACAAAACGCAACTGCCAACTAACTGATGGCATGTGACTGGATACAAGGCTATGTCGGTTCTGATTCTAAAGACCTATTTTTTATGAGAGGTGAAACTCAACAGCATTAATTGGTACGTTAACAATATTATTCAGGTGATGTTTTCTAGAAAAGTTATAACTGAATGAATTTCTACGAACGAATTTATTCGATAGTTGGAATCATTCATTCGGTAATTATTCGATAGTTCAAATTATTCGATAGTGCTCATCACTACTACCCACGTTTAACTTGTGCAGACTTGCAGAAACTCGCAATTAAATAGTTTCATATTTTCCCCAGCGCTGCTTCACATTTTCCCAAATTTGTGTTTAATTTTTTTCCAAAAGTTTCAACGAACGAGAAAAACTAATTTGCCAAAAAATTAAACAAAAAGGGCTTCATCATCTGTGATCTATTTGCTGTGTACAAAATCAATATAAAACTGAAACCACAATTTATTTTGTAGTTATAGGGAAAGTTATGCAGCAAACAATGAAATTTATTTTGCAACTTTTTACACTGCGTGAGAAAAAAACATTGTGGATTGTACAATTTTGACAACGGATGTTTCATAGTTTCAATTTTTAAGTGTGTCATATTTACCCTCCTTCACCCTATATGCTAAATTGGTGATAAACTGTGTATGGTACATTGCGGTTTTAGCGCATTGCATCGATTTGTTTTAAAATTTGCTATGGAAAAAGTGCGCCTATAATTTTTTACTGTGGAAGAAAAAAGCTGCACCAATTGTCGAAGTTCACCTCAATTACGATTTTCCGCATCAAGTGGCCTGAATAATTTTACGATGTATCGATTACGAAATAGTTAACATAGTTAGCATCCACCTACTCAAAAATCAGCTATTAAAATAGAATGTTATACAGCAGTGCGGCTCTTTTTCCATTCATATGCGATTTTCATTAATTCGTAAATAACTAAAAATGTGTGTAAACATGTTTGTTATACATATACAGTCTACGTGGATATCTGTTTGTTTTTTTTTTGTTAGTAATGTAATTATTCTTATTTTTGAACGGGATTGTTTGATTATAAATATTTATTTAACTAGTAGTATATTATTTAGTTTAACTGCTATATAACTGTACCATGTATCTCACGTTTTGATATTGTGGTAAAATCCTATAAGAAGTTAAAAACTGTCATAAAAACTTGTTTTCGTAGAAAAAAGTATATTTTGAACAAATTAATTTTCCTCTACATTTTAAAAAGTTTTACGTTTTTTGTTGTCTCTTACAAATTTGTATTTTAAATTTAAATTCAGATTATTTAAATGTGCTGTAGGTAAATTTAGATCATAATGTAGACTTTTCAACTAAATATCGCGATATTGCAGAAACCTTTCTGAATATTGCACAAAAATATTGTTTTTTATAGTAACTCACAATAAATTTACTTAACACATAACCTCAAATATTTCAAAAATGAACAAAAATCAGTTCAAATACGTGAAAGCAAGAAACATGAACAAAATCCAAACTTCTACCATGCTACGAGCACTGGTTAAGTAAAAGCTTTGGCGTGTAAAGTAATTTTCGCGATATACCAGGTATGTTGTTCCAGTAACCTCTACGTTTTTGCAACACCGGTAAGTTAGAAGAATAGGTAATGAAGATAATAATTTCATTAATCAAAATATATACAGGTCCAGAGCAGGGTAAGTACCGGTATGTATATGTTTATTACTATTGACCGATTAGGGGAGTAATTTCTACCATTCTTGAACATTCCCGTCAATTTTGAGTTTAATTATAAATTAAAAATTAAACTATAAATAACTTTTTGCGATCTTGTATAGTTATGTTCCACATTTTTGTATTCTTGTTAGAAGATTCAATTCTTACTTTTCATATTAAGTGTGTCAAGTGCAAGTCTTTCTTTCCTTTACGACTTCTGTAGTTTCAAGTGCAGTTTTATTAACTTTTGTATTGCATGGTATATATCTTTATTTCGATGTTATTTTTAAATATGGATTTATCCGGGAAGCGGGCCAATGTTGGTAAAGCTCGTAGCTTTTCTTTTAAATACACTATTAAACAAACATAAACACTGTTTCTCTAGTTAATTTTTTTTTGGCTCATAATCTAGATCCATTCAGCTACGACTAAAGTTGTAAAGTTATTATTATGGATTAGACAGGGACACTCATTTCACGTCTATGGGTCCGTCTAGATGGATTTACACTGTATCGCACACCAGGGGTTAGAGGAGGACTTACAGAGGATGGACACAAAGGGCTTTAGCATGCTGTTAAATTTCTAAATAGTAAATTTAATGTTTTTCAAAAATTGCATTACACAGTGCATAATATTGTTGTTTGACGCGTAGATTAGATTATTTCGGCAAGTAGGTAGATGGAATTCGTAGCTTAGAAGTTTTTTTAAGAAAATATTTCTTTCGTTGTCATACTTTTTACATGCAAATAAGAGTTAATTGACATATATTTTCCGCAGGATACCTTGCGAACTTCCTGTCCATATTCCGTACAGTGCTGTAACTAATGAAATATAAAAGCGTTCTTCTTTGAACGTAATACAATTTTAATTTGTTTAAATAATCTTGTGACCCTTGCTCATATATAGTTTTATTAAAATAGTGGGGGTAAGGTCGGCAGAAAGAAGCAAACCAAAATTTCAATTAGTTGATGTTTTGTGTATTTTGACACATCCTCAGGACTCTGAAGACAGCATAAAAAAATTGTACAGTATTACGAAACATCTTAAAATAA
Source organism: Rhamnusium bicolor (assembly GCA_029963845.1). Taxonomy (NCBI): domain Eukaryota; kingdom Metazoa; phylum Arthropoda; class Insecta; order Coleoptera; family Cerambycidae; genus Rhamnusium; species Rhamnusium bicolor. The sequence continues at coordinate 151,814 of JANEYF010005512.1, forward strand.
CCACAAAATTTTTCATAACCATTACATATACACTTATACATGCATTATGCACATATTCTATACATATGCACATATATACACATATAACTAACTGCATAGTTACATACTTAATGTACTGTTGTACGTAAAATTGTGGCCGGAAGAAAAAATTTAGAATAATGGTTCTACTTCAACTAAGTAGAAGTTTCGAACAATATTCAATACTAACATATACTTAATCTAAGATTTCATTTATTCAGTTCAAAAGTAGAGATTATTGTGATCTGTTACATTTAACAGTTAATGTAAGAAATGTGTCATTTCGTTCAACAACTGTATTATTTAAACAAAACTGATAAGTTACTTGAATCAATAAATATTTGATGTTGACTGAAATCTTTTCTTGCTTAATTTAATATTGCGTTCAATTAAAACCACTTAATGTAAGGACAAATTTCATTTCATTCAACAATTGTATTATTTAAATAAAACTTTTTTCTTTTCTTTTTTGGAACTTACTATCATATGAATAATTCTTCGTTATCTAAAAAATATAGTTAGTTACCCAGTATGTTACTGGAAAAATAAACTTCTGCGCTTGTAACTTTACATTAAAAGATTTGTTAGATTTAGGTTTCGTGTAGGAGATAAATGCAATTTTTTTATGTAAGGTATTTAAAAGCATTATTTTATTTATTTTTTTAATGGACTGAAAAAGACTTTAAAAATTGCATTTATCTTCTACACGATGCCGATATCTAAAAACGTCAAAAGGTGACATTTTTTTCGGCAATTAACTTTCTACATAATTGGGCCATCAAAAACTCAGTGGCGTATAAATTTTTCACAGTTAACGCAAAGAAAAATAAAACTTCAGTATCTCAGAAATGAAGCAAAAATGGACCTATGTTGAAAGGTATATTTGTCTTATTTTTGAATGTAGAACCTCCGTTTAAGCGATGGCACATGTTTTTCGAAACACCCTATATCTCGTTAATTTGAAAACAATGGACGCTCTACCTGTACCTAGTATTTTTGTATTGTTTATGGAAGTAAAATATACTTTTTAAAACTTCATATAAACCCTATTCGAAAAGTGATGTATAAAGTGGAGAAGTTCTTAAATAATTTGCATGTTTAATGCATTATCAAGTTTTAAAAATAAATTCCTATGAATATAAAATTGGGTTGAAATTTTTTTCACAAATGTAGTTTTTTAGCTCATCGTTTTATCTTATGAAAGTATTTAACTTAATTTTTGTTACATAGCTATGAAAACTAACGCAGGAAACTGAAATATTAAAAAAAGTTTAATTATTTTAAAAATAAAATATTTCAAAAGCTATTAGATTTCTAAATCAATTGCAAATGAGTTCTACTAACCCATCCTCAAAGGAATAAGCCGACTTACCAGTCACCCTGTATATGTATTGTATAATAAAACGCCACTACAATAAAAATGCAGATCTTGACTATAGATTGTATATAATACACTAGCAAAAAAACAAGTAGTAAAAAGTGTTTATCATTTTTTTAAAACAAAAGCAAAAATTATCAAAAAGGAAAATAAATTGGGAAATCTATACACAACCATTAAACTTCAGATGAATACCTTTTCACCTACAATATAGTGACGTTGTGTATTCATTTTTTGTAAAGTGTAACGTAATTAAAATAGCTTGCATGCAGTAAAACCAGAATTATTAAATTTACTTTCTAATATTGAAATTAAGAACTCCAATTCCCAACTTGCTAATAGCTCTTCCATCTTAGGCTCATTAACTTCTATTTCACAGTTCATAATGTTCATGTACTTCTTTTTCAAGTGTAATTTTACAAATATAAATTATTTCATAATAATCAACATCTGTGAACAAAGTATAGCACACACAATTCGACGCGTAGTAAGTAAGGTATGTCGTCTTTGTTTCTACCTCCCACCACTGCGCGATTCACTTGTTCCAACATTATCACAATGAGATTAGCAAGTATTCAATCAAGGATAACAGTTAATGGATTAATAGTATGTATAATTCTTCCAACAAAGTTGTTTGTAATTTTATTCCAAGAGTAGTATTCTTATGTCAAGAAAAACATTTAAATAAGAATTTACTTCAAGATGTTCTTATACTTACTTTCACGGTTAACAGGATTTGAAAGAAGTGTACTATTAAGAGTATATTTAATACATACTTATACTTCGAAGGAATCAAACTTATATTGACTTAAAGACTTGCGCTAATGAAACTCAAGAATATATCTGTTCTTGATTTACAATTGGTATATTATTGAAACAATAATAATTTATTATGCCAAATAATATTTTTCCAGTGACAAGTAAAAGAATTCAAGAATAATCGATTACTTTGATATAGAATAGTTTTCTTTCCGTATGGCTTCTTCAAAGTTGAATGCATGAAAATTTGTCTTACGATGGTATGCCAGGCTTGTAGGATTTTTCATTGTTTTATTTGGATTATGATTATTTTTACAATCCCTAACGTGTTCAGATATTCTTGTTTTTAAATATCTGCCTGTTTGTCCTATATATACTTGACTGCATTCATTACAAGGTATTTTATAAACAATATTAGACTGTAAGTCTTTCGGGGTCTTTGTTTTAACCTTACTAACAAACAGTTTTTTTAAAGTTTTCTCTTTTGTTTGTGTTACTACAGTTATTTCATTACTTAGTAAGTGTGTAAGCTTATGTGACAAATTTCGAACATAGGATATTATAAAATACCCTAAGTAATTAAACAACTGTAGTAACACAAAAAAAGTGAAAAAAAAACATTTTGTTAATATCTATCTCGTTTATCTGCTTATTTGCACCCTACAGACCTGCGCCAGGTGCGGGGGCACCGACGATACCATCCTAGTTACAGCGCTGATCTCGTATCACAAACCAATCCTAATAATATCCTTTTACTTTTAAACTTTTGCAGTATTTCTCTAAGATCACATTTGCCGTTCCATTTTTACAATTCTGTTGTTGGAGAGAAAGTGATTGTTTGTTAGCCTTAACTTATTGTCCGCATAGTTTTATAAAGTGTGATACTTGAAAGTCTTGGGTGCAATACCCAATAATTTACACAAGATGCATGTTATTAATATTCCTAAATTTATTATGATCGTTTTTTACCTCCTTACGAAAAAAATGCGGTGTTGTTGTATATGAGACTTTATTTGAATGTCACATTTGTATTAATAATAACTAGAAAAGTGCACGTTGAATTAATAACCGACTTTTAGCTGTAACTGAGCACTTTGATTACACAGAATGCACTTGGAACACTCCTAAATTTATCATGGTCGTGATATCTGTTAAAACAAGAATAATTTAAAATTTATTAAATTCATGCACGTACCTACGTACACATGCACCAAATTCTAATATTGCATTGTAAAATACAGGTTGATTTACAACCGCGTTTTTTATAATAAATCATTTCACCAAAGTCCAAGGTTATTTTTAAAATTTACGGCTAGGATTTATTGTACTTGAATTAGGTTAAATTTAAAGTGTAGGACAATTTTAAACTTTAAAAAAAGAATGATACATTATTGTAGTAACTATTACTTGGCTAGGTCTAGGTAACAGTAATAAAATAATATACGACTGGCTATTCTATTATTATTTATTTATCAAAATTGTCATGTTAACAGTAAACAAATAATTTAGAAATTGTGATATTGATTTTGAAAATTTGAGGCCATTATTTACAGTAAAAAATAACTAACCAACTAGCAACACGTCCAAGTAAGATTAACAATAAGACTTCAGATGTCACTGATAAATAATTTGTAAAAAAATTATAGAAATAAAAAATTCATAGCCAACTCAAAAGCAAAAAAATATTCAATGAATACTTCATTCGTTTTACACGTCGCTCGTCGTGAAAAGGGGAATTGGCTTCGATCGTAGCGACAAAAAAGTTTTCGTTCCCACTGCCTTTACCAGTTCAGGGTAGAATTTTTGCCACACTGACTTTACATAAATGTCATAGAGTGACTACAAACTGTAAAATAAATCAAATACTTGGCGAATTGCAGAACAGTTTATTCAATAAAATTGTAATTTACAATTGGTTGAATGGTATTGTATTATAATTTACGCTATCGTACGTTATACTAATTGCATTTTTAACAAAGCGAAATTATTCAACAAATAATTACTATTATTGCCTTGGTTTATATAAAGAGTGTTTCACTAAGAGAGCAATATTTCAAGGTTCAATAAATCATGGTTTTCTGTAGCAAAGTATTGAAATATTTATTGAATTATAATGTAGACATTTGGAAGTTATGTATGGAACAACATATCTGGTAAATGGTCGCCACGTCTTTATTGGCACATGCGTACTCTTGGCGAAATTTTGAATAACGGTGTTGCATAGATGTGGCAGTATTTCGTTGATATAGCGTCTAATCAGCCTTCACTGCTTTGGAGTTCGCGGGCTTGTTGGCATAAACCTGTGACTTCAGATAACCCCACAGCCAAAAGTCCAAAGGTGTTAAATCGCAAGAGCGTGGCGGCCATTTCTGGTAACCAAACCGTGAGATGACATGACCAGGAAAAGACTCGTGCAAGACCGTCAATGTTTCACGGACGGTATGGCAAGTGGCACCGTCCTGCTGAAACCGCATGACGTTGAGAGCAATATATTCCCAAAAACTGGGTTATCATAGCACGATAACGTTCGCCATTCACCGTTATTGCATTACTTGCCTAGTCTTCGAGGAAAATCGGCCCAATGATTCCTCCAGACCACAATGCACACCAAACAGTAACACGTTTTGGATGCATTGCTTTCTCATGAATCATTCGTGGATTTTCTGAGCTCCAAATGCGACAGTTTGCCTATTAACGAAGCCATCGAGGTGAAAATGGGCCTCATCACTGAAAATGATATTTTCCGCAAAATCAGCATTCACTTGTTGTTCAGGGATCCAATTGGTGAACTCTCTACGCTGTGCATGGTCTGTTGGCAGAAGTTGTTGAGTCAATTGGACTTTGTAGGCATGGAGATGCAAATCTTTAGTGAGAATACGCTGAAGAGTGGCTATTGTAACGTCCAATTCTTGTGTACGATGACGAATCGACGTCCTTGGACTCTCGACCACGCCCTCGCGAACTGTCGTGATGTTTTGTTCTGAACGACCTCTACGAACTCATGTTGTGTGTTTGACATCACTAACCGAACCAGTACTTCCGAATTTTTCGATTATTGTTTACACAGTAGATGGATGAGGAACATTATTTCGACCGAAAATTGGACGCATTTTACGGATCGTGGCAAACAAACGTTCACCATTTTGACTGTATTTTAAATAAACATAGTTTCAGCAAAACAAACTTCTGGAAATTTTATCAGGATATATATAATAAACAAATCTACAAAATAATAAATATTTTATTTTTCGTAAATAATATTTCTCGTGAAAAATAATCTTGTACAGGATGTTCCAGTTCAACCGTTACAAACTTGAAGGATCGCTCTGCTGGTCAAGAGAATTATTAAAAAAATTCTTTTGAACTTGAAATATGAATGGAGCATTTAATTTTGTACAAAAAAGGATGTAGTTCAACGTATCCATATTTTAAATTACATTTTCTTTCATTTGTTTTGTTTATTGTCAAATAAATATTAGACTAATAAAACAGTCCAGTTTTGATCTACATATATAAATTAATTTTTGTTAAAGGGACTGTAATTCCAATACAATGCGTTTGCCGTCCTATGTTCATATGAGCTTTCTTAATTTTCTTGTCCTGATAAATAAACCCTCCAAATATGTGAAGATTAGAACTGGACACTCTGTATACATAGATACAAAAAATGTGCGTGGTGTATGTGTACGAAACAAGTGTGTTGAAAATAACTATTATGTTTAATTTTTTAGAAATTTAAACTATTAGTTGGTTGCTTCAGTAGCAGTTAACTAAAGGCAATTATTGGCTATTAGTTTCGTTACTTGTTTATGTTTTTTATAAAATTTAATGGCATGTAATTTAGAATTATCTTTCCATTTTATTTATAAGGTGATTTCTGTTATTTTTAATGGGGATATCTATGGACGTAGACGAAAGTAATAATATTTAATAATGTTACGCGTTTTCGTCTTTGCAGAACATCAAATTGTGTTTCCCTAAAGTAATACAAAACACGACTTTTATCAGCTTACGTATTAATTAAATTAACAGTTAGTTATTTAATTTAACAACAAGTACTGCTAAACACTATAGAAAACATTACCCCAGTCAATCAAGTCCTTACTTTGTATCGCTCTCTTTACTGGCTGAACTCCAGTTCCAAAACTGACACCATTAGCAAGAGGACTGGCTTATATACAGTATTTATATATACTGGAATATTACTGAAAATTCTAGGCCTATATTGTAGCACTATAAGCATGAATAAAGGGAAAATGAGCTACCAACATTCATAGAAGTATTATTTGTAAGCTTAAAAAAAGTTGTGATACATGCTTTTCACTGAGATTAATAAAAGATAATTTTGTTGAACCTATATTGTTAAAAAAATAATCAGATATGATTTATCAAAAAAAAAGCAGGAACATCGTACGTTGATATCGCCCCACAAAATTTTCACACATACGTATAAGTCAAACATATATCAGTATTCATTCTGAAAAAAAAATTATTCTTCTCAATTAAAGAGATATATTCGAGATATATTAGTATTCATTCTGGAAAAAAAAATTATCTGGAATATACCTCTTTAATCGAGAAGTGAAGAATCAAATATATATTTAAGTCAAACTAAATTTTTATACATCGGATGGTCCAAAAAAACCAGAATTTTTATTTTCGTTTATAACTTTTTTAGTTCTTTACCGATTTTAATTTTTTATGGGTAGATTGAAAGCCAAGGCTTTCTGCTAAAATACTAGATGTCAGAAATTGACTAGGTTCAAAGATCCAATATGGTGGATGTGATCAAATTTACCTATATTTAAAACTGTTGGAACTTTTTTAGAATGATAAATTATATGGTCGAAGGTTAGTCAGTGTTAGTACCTGCAATTAAATTGTGTATTATTTTAAATTTCAGGATAGAGCTAGGTGTCACACAAGTAACCATACACTTGGATATTTAAGGGACCGTACAAGTAAGTTTATTGAGGCACAACACTGGCCTCCTAATAGTCCAGATCTAAATCCCTGTGACTATTATTTATGGGGTGATTTACAAGAATAAGTACACGAGAATGGAAGTCATTTTATTACTTTAGACGAATTGCGACAACACATTTTAGAGTGTTGGGGAGAAATTGACCCAACAGACAATTGCAAAAGCAATAGACGGTTGGCAGAGGCAGATTCAGCTTGTTGTGGATGCTTGTGGAGGTCATATTCCATTATTTAGACATTAGTTTTAACCAGAGCTATTGTTATAATTAGATTAATTTTATTAGTCATATCTTTGTAATTTTTCAACCAATTTTCGTAATTTATACGTCAAGATATTCTTAGAAGATTAGGCTTCGAAATAGAAAAAAATGGTCATTTAATTTGTCATTCTAAAAAAGTTCCAATGGTTTTTAAATATTAGGTAAATTTGATCACACCCACCATATTGAGTCTGTGAACCTAGTCAATTTCTAAAATCTAGTATTTTAGCAGAGAGCCTTGGCGTTCAATCAACCCATAAAAAATTAAAATCGGTAAAGAATTAAAAAAAGTTATAAACGAAAATAAATATTCCGGTTTTCTTGGACCACCCGATAATTACAGTAACTGTTTTTCTCCAGTAATGATGTGAACTTCACCACAAAGTTTTCTAGAAACTACTGATGTCTAAGCCGAATGAAATATTTGTTTTGTGTGTATCCATATTATTATTACCGCGCTCCATTATAACTTCTGACACAGCGAGTCAATAAATTATGTCTATTTCACAAGTAATGGATTGGTCATAATCAAACCCCAAACTAAATTTGTCATTTCAAAGGCCATTTGCTATTCGATAACCGCTTATTGTTCAGAACTGTTACTATTTAACTGGTTTTCGTAATTTAAATCCTGATACATGGATTTAAGACCGCCATTTAGGCCTTTAATGAGATCTGTTTGTTTATTACTCGGGCATATTCTCATTAATTATTATACATTTTGGTTGAAAATTTATGATAGTAAAAGCATCATATTAAGAAGTCAATTGCTCGATGTTGGATTGTTTTAATTAATTTCAAGTACTATAATTTTAATCTTCAAATGAAATAAGAAACATATTATCCTTCAATTTTACGTCCAGTTTGGAGATAAATGTCGATGCCAAATTAATTGTTTATTTATTTTAGTTAAAGATACCACAATCAACTGGCCAGCGATAGTTACAGAATAAAACTGAACAGTTTCTCAATATAACAAGTTTTTATATGATTCTTTAAAGTAGGCCATGCAATTAAGATCCAGTTAGAAACAAAGAGTTGTACTTAGTTTTAAAAGCTCAATATATGCTGTCTATTTTTTTAAAGGTTTTTATGAAAGATATTGTTTTTCTAAATACAACTCTTACATCCCCTTGCTGGATACGCTACTGTCTATATTTCATTTATTTTCAGAAAGTACCTAGTACCCGAAAAATAAAATCATTTTTTTAGTGCTAGAAGTACTTTTCATCAGTCTTAGAACAGATCTGAACCTGGGTGAATAACTTGATCATTTTATTATCTTATTATCATATGTTATCTTACTAAATCATATATCATATTATTTCATATATCGTATCATCATCATATCTTATAATCGTATCATCATATCGTCATATCACATCATCATATGCAACAGTTTACCTATTTGAACAAATCTGTATAACCACTAATATTAACCGACATCTCAATGTAGTGATGGCGTTGAATTAAGACAGACTGTGTAGAATAAAACATAATTATTGTTATTTAAATTATTTCAGAATTTATTATTTAGTAGTTTTAAGCTTTTATAGATACAAATATCTCAGAAAGTATCAGTGTTATTAAATTTAATTTTGTGTATTTTGTATAATTTATAGATACAAGCTGAGTAAATTACTAAAGAATTCTGGTTTTATGAATACCCAGTTTGAGAGGTCATAATTAACTAAACTGAATGTTTGTAATAATTAATGTAATAACTTTGCCTTATGCAACCAATCTTCAAATACACCTTTAAATAAGAGGTACGTCCAAATTTAGAATATTCATTGTAGTTAGTAAATGTTGTTTTAATAATTTTAATGTTGTAATACATTATTGCAAGTACCCATTAGGCGATGTGATGTAATAAGAGATGTTACTCTACAATTACCCATCAAATACCATTATCGAAAGTTGCCTAATTACACTTATAATGTGGAAAATGTAATTTTTTTAATCATTGCCTTGGTATAATTCGTAATATGTTACTAGGTTGTACAGGTTATTTAAACCTAACAGGGAATTAAATTTGACACAAAAAAAATTTCAAAAGTTATTAACAAATTAAGATAAAAAAAGGTATTTAGTTTTTCGCAGATAATTCAGAAACTATTAACAATTAAGAAATTTAAAATAATGATTCTTAAAGAGGACGAAATTTCCGATAAAAAAGTCCTAACTCCCGGAACTGTACCGTCATTATTAATAATTTTAATTTAATGATGAAAATAGTGCTCCGCGCGACGAGCGCTACGCTGCCGCAGACCTTAGCATCCGACCGTAGCAATAAAAAAATTTTTTTTAGCTATAAAATATTAATTAGAAAATTTCAAAAAATTATCAGATAATCTAGACATCCCAAGGAACAATATCCACTTAAAAAAAAAGACACAGAAAACTTAAACGCTTGTTATTTTAATCTAATCAACAAATTTAAAAAATAATTTAAAAAATAAAAGAAATATTATGACAACGCATAGAATCAACTAATGGCATTTTTGGTTTTAAATAGTAATGTTTAAAATAATTTTTAAGATCTTTTACCCCTCCTCTTTTTTCTCCTTTTACCCAAAAAAGCCCTTTCCATTTCATTCTTATATTTGAATCACATAAAATTTGTTTGAAAAATTGTCCATTAAAGTTGAAATAATTGCATTCAATACAGAAATTAAATAATTCTAAAAACATTTCTAAAGACGTTGTCTTTTGTTCAATTAAATACCATCTTTTTTATTATATTTATAGTTAAGTCTATGGGAATGTTTGTAGAGTGTATTACTAGGATACTAATATATAGTTGCTAGGGATGTTGTCCTTTAATGAAATCTACAAATTCAAATGAGTTTTTTACGTGTTTTTAATTTTTTATGAATGCAATAAAACCCATGGACAAAATTTATATCTACATTTACTTGCAATTTTATGTATTTTTATGCATTACGCTGAAAACTAAATTTTAATGTAAGTTATTGTTGTGTAAACAGAATAACTATAATATAGATACATATTTTAGAAATTGTTTTTCCTTAAACAATTTTCTTTTTTTGTTGTTTAATTTATTTAACTCTTTTAATTTACATTTTAATGCCATTTTTAGTGTATTTTCATGAACTATTTTATTTTATAATTTTATATTTTGTAATGTCCTAAGGAAGGTAATAAATTTACCGATACGTCGGCAAGTTGAAAAACTTGTTTTTCTAAACATTGGACCTTTTATCCAAAAAACCTTTCCAGCTATAATTTATTGGTCTAAAATAACTACGTGTATATAAGAATGCATTGTTTACAAGACTGTTTAGCCAATAAGATGCATACGTACATATTTTACATGGTAAAGTAGGTGTAAAAATACATATATCTCGGATGCAAAACTCTTTATTTGTTTGCCTCGGTCAGACTGGGTATTTGCTATTCACCAATCATGGTGTAGTTTTATGTATCACGTGGGCCAGCACATTTTGCTGCCAGAACTGTTGCCAGTGTTTACCGAATTTGGAAAGTTCTTGATAAATTTGTTTTGAATAAATTTGAATGTGTTTTTAAAATAAAATGTTTTTAAATAACTGGTAAATAATTTTTTCTACTGGAATTTTACAAACTCCCAAATTACGTGGTTTTTAATATTATATTTAGCTATTTTCCAAGTGTATTACAAAGTATCAATCGTGTGCTGTAACATATTGCAACACATGTTAGGCAGATTGTTGCACCTTCTTTTATATAAACAAATAACTAATTAAAATTGTTTTACTGGTATTTGCACATTTTATTTGCAAAACTTAGTTTTTGTATGAGGTAGAGATGCAAAACTTGGTTTTTGAATCCTTTAACTGTAATTATTTCTTAGTTGTGATTCAGTAGTTGTAATTCAGTGTTCTAAACACAATATAAATGGTATATTAACTAAATAATTTGAAAAAAAATTATACGCGTAATTTGTGTGGCTTCTTGGTCGAGTGGTAAGGACACTTGCCTCTCACCCTGGCGTCGGGGGTTCAATCCCTAGGATTTATTCTAAATCAGAAATTAATTCTAGCATATTCGAACATTGGTTGTGTGTCCATTGTCTCTAAATGTTTAACCCTCTCTCACACAAGACGCCTTCAGGTGCCTTCAGGAATACAAGGGGTTATATTACCTGTGATGTTTAATTTATTGTACAAACTGGTGTGTGTTGAAATGACTTAATATTCTTTACTGCGTAGCGAATCATATGCCCAACACCCATTCAACGAAAGTATCAGTAACTAACTCTACGCGATCATATAAGGCAAGGCCAACTGCCAAAGGACAGGGAAACACGTGCTTAGTTGCCTATAAATTGTATGCGACAAGCTCGGCTTCCCGCAGCGATCCTGGTTGAACGACCGGTTGCATATGTTACAGGCATACATAACAATTAATTTAATTATATAAAGACTCTTTAAAAAAAAATATTTTTTTTATATAACTGTCAATTCTGAAAAATGGCAAATATTTCCGGCACCTGATAATAGTTATTGACATGTATTATATTTATAATTTTTTAAAACTGAGTAAGTTTAGTTAGTTTAGTTTAATATCTAAGTCTTACAATTTAGTTTAAATCACTGGGTCCTAAAATTTTATACGTATTTTGAATAGTTCTTAAAATACATTTTTTTTTTGTTTCTATTCTGTATTTGCTCCCACAAACACTTCTACATGACTGATAAGTAAAGCTGGCAGAGGTCACCTGGCCGACAGAGCCGTCATATGACTCATATGTTTACATCAAATCATAATACTTGAATAAGTACAATAAATGGAAATAAATTTTAACAATCATGTTACATTTTATAAAAATTTGTATAAAACTCACCCTTTTAAGCAGATTTATGAAGTAGTTTCGTTGTCGTCATCACAAAGTGGGGAAGATCTATAGTATAACAGCATCAGGTATGTTTCTACAGCAATCTCCGTCAGCGATGTTCGCTTTGGTGAAAAAATATGTTTGTATTTTGAAAATGACCGTTCGACATCTACGGATGTAATACAGGCATAAGTAAAACAATCTGTGAACTCACTTACCGAAGTTGTAGATGCACCATCACAAATTTGTCTTAATTTGCTAAAATCAGAATCTTTCTGTAATACACTCTCGAATTTTTCACTAACGCGATTATTTTTTGCGTCAATTATAGCCTGTAGCTGTGTATTTACGTCGTCCACTATTTGCAGCGATTCCACTAACGACAACGAACTATTTTGCAATTTTTCTATTGCCTCGTGTAGTCCTCTATAATTGTTATTAATAGTTTTTAAATCTGTTTCAAGGGAAACGTCTTGAAAGCTTGTCTGGCTTTCCCTAATAGCTGCAGCCTCGTTAGGGTTGAACTGTAGTATCACAGCTTTTATTTGTTGAAAATATTCAGTATAATAAAAAGCCGCTTTCAACCACGTTCCCCAACGTGTAAGAATCGGCTCTGATGGTTCAGGGATACTAGGACACTGTCTGTGAAATGCTCGAAGCCGTTTAGGAGATTTGAGAAATACTTTTTTTGTATTTGCTATTAATGCATCTACCTCTGGAAAACATTTTCGAATCGTTTCTGCCACAAGATGTAACGCATGCACTTTACACGTAACATGTAAGAACCTACAATTGTCTCTTTGAAGAGTACGGCCTACCACGCACATTGTCGCGGCACTAGCAGTCACAAACATCAATACTTGACTAGTTGAAAGTTCAAAATTTTCGAATGTCTCGAACACCACACGCGTAATTATGTCGCCAGTACATGCAGTTAGTCTTTTACTAGCTAGTAAAAGTGGAAATGTTGGTTTAAGAGGGTCCAGTACACGTACTATAATATTTAAAATAGATTTTTTTTTTCAATCTGTCGTCTCGTCAATACATAACCAGAGCCGTGTATTTTTTAATCCACATTTAATCCTATTTACAATGTCTTCACGAACAGCTGGAATATATCTACGTAACGATGTACGACTTGGTAAGTTCACCTGGGGATTGTATTTATTCCAAAACTCCCGAAATGGTTGTTTATCCAGTATGTGTAGCGGAATATTACAGGCTATTAACATTAACAATAAATCAAACATAAACTGAGTTGTCAAAAGCATGCCATTTTTTTTTATTTTGATGTTGCACGGTATTGATATGACGACGACAATCTGTTTTGTGCCAGCACATTAAGTCTTGATTGCAAACTTTACAAATTATTTTGCATCCGTCATAGAATAAATCCGGAAATTCACCAATAGATTTATTCACTGTGTCCGCGTACGGTCGTTTTTTACCCTTTGGCGCGTTTGACATTATGTATAATTTATAGGTACAACCTCACGCATTAACCTTTCAAATAAGACTGCACTTCTAAATCGGCACGTGTGACGCCAGCGCAAGACCGTGGCTGTACTCCAGCCACCTCGGCCAGCTTTAGATAAGTGATATCTCAAAATAAATAAATAATAGTCATCTGCTGTGATATTATTTGTGACTAGCTGTTAGTTATATATACTTTTTTCATAAATATTCCCCATGTCAATGTACTTTCAGGTGAATGATGTCTTTGAATTCAACGTAAACCAAAAAAAAAGCATGTATGTGCGATTTTTCGTAATACTCCCAATAACCTTCAATAACCTGCGATATGATGTCATAATTTCGTTAGAGATACATTAACACCAGTGTAGTTCGAAATATCAATATGAAATCTGCATATTTTTTTTCGGAAACTGGTTTTGTATCGTATATTTGCTTTTTATGTTTAGAATATTATGTATAGTGCGACTTCTTGATATAAAATAGCCATCTTGAATTTAAAAAAAACTTGTTGAATTGATAAATATTTTTCTTAAAGCTAAAGCCAAGCACCAAAGTACTTACTGCAAAAGAAAAAAGTGTGTGTGATAAATGTAAATTATATTTATCTGTTAATTTTATGCCGACACTATATACAAAGGAAAGATAAAGAAGTTTTTCTTGTTAACTATATTTCTTTCTAATCTTTACTAACAATGATGTATCGTTAAGTTGGACTGTACAACTTAAGACAATATTCCATTGTAAATTAATTTGGGTTTCAAAGTAATAAATTGGGAGTCACGTTCGCTATTTTTAGAATAACGTTGATTTAAATGAAATGACAACGAAGCTGTCATGACATATGTTAATCATAAAAAATTCAATATTACGACGTCACTGGTTTTAGTCCTAGATGATAAAGTCATTAAGAAATTACTTTTATTAAACTAACGACAGTTGCTAAGTTCCGCAAGGATGGCCCCCAGTCTTATTTCAGCAGCCGTCAATATATATATATATATATATAGAAACTTTTATCGGCAATGGACGCCAACTGAACAATTTTCCGCTTCAAAGCGGGCCACTGCGAAACTTATTCTTCGAGCATAATGTTTTCACCGTCGCGGTTATATTTAGTCTATTATCGGCCCGTGAAATATTGCCCCGTAATTACGAATCACCCTGTATAAGGAAATCGTAGTTTTGTGCTTAATAAATATCAAAAGTACCTAACATTGTAGTGCAAAAGTACCATATCTTATATTTCACAAAAACCTCTAAAAATATCCCAGCATAAAAACAAGATATCCTATGTAAAAGTAAATTAATCAAAGAACAATACCACTGTTTCCACGAAAATCTGTATGCTAATTAAATTTCGGCTCAAATCTAGATTTCAGTCGTGCTCTTCAACATGCTTTATACAGTTTTCTCGCATATTTTTTTATTATTTTGTTCTTTGATATTTATTTCTTTGTGAATTTTTCACTCGAGAGGATATAAATGTTTAGATAGTGAGTCAAGACGGTTTATGAATCGGTCGTAGTAGTGCCACTTATATGAAAGTAAAAGATGTTTTTTTTTTTTTATTTGGTAATAAAAATTGTCCGCATGCAACCATATCTTATTATATAAAAGCAATAGTAGAAGACAGTAAAATCGTACTGAACGAATAATATAATGTTTAACTAGCTGTTGTTGTTATTTTTAGGAAAATGTGTATATTTTTGATTGATATATATAACTGACAGAAATAACTGCTAACATTACAAAGACTGCACATGCAATTCTAACTTGGATGCCACCATCGAAGGCCATTTGGATTTTATCCAAAATACTTATTGCACTCACACAGTGACAGTACTTTGCTGATGTTGTTGAAATATAACATTACATTTTTGCGTCTAAAAATTAAAATTGAAATATTTTAGTAGAATATATAGTCAAATATAACTAGACAAGAAATCGGTATCAAATGTGATATTTAGGACATATTTCTTCTAAGAACTTCTACGTTTTGTGTAACAAATTTTCAAAAATCCTCGTTAAATTCTCGCTAAAGTGAAATGTCATAGTGAATTCCATATTACTGCAATAATAGCTATTTATGTAACAAGTCCATAATGTAAGGCTTTATTGAACGAGTCCAGTTTATGGCCGAGTGTAAGAAGCGAGGATTGCATATAAAACTTTATGTTCGACTGCTAAAATTGGCTCATTGTCGGAAAAAAAATCATTTTATAAATTTTTTATCAGTTCTATGAGAAACGAGCGAAATGTGCTTTTCTATTATCTGGTTGCTAACAAGGGGAGGGTCAGGCGTTCAAGTCTCCGATTCGAATGAAACTTCGTGAGTTTGCAGTCCTCTATACGAATAACAATTTGCTCAAATAGTAGAGCGCACTTATTGAGCGATTTCGAAAAATAAGGCTCCAAAAATTCAATGTTCAACGTATAAGGTGTTGGAATAATAAACAACTTGCACTGAGCAAAAGATAGATGGCTCAGTGGCCAACGCTTGATCGCTGGATCAATTCCCAGAAACTAATTTTTTTTTCTATTGTTTATTTTTTTTAATATTTCATGCATAGAAATTCCAACATAGAAATAAATAGGAATAAATAAAAATTGCTTGTAAACAATATGGAAGAATAACGTTTATGTACTTTTCAATATATTAATCATTGCATAAATTTTAAATTAGTTAAACTTTTTATATGTGGTTTTCCTTATGAAGGTACATATTTTTTAAAAATTTAAACAAACATGAACAATAAATAAATATAATCCCGAACAGTACAAACAAACCATTGACTAGTCAGATTATACTGAGGATGTGTCAAAGTACCCGACACGTCAACTAATTGAAACTTGGTTTTCTCCTTTCTGCCGAACACTCCAACTAATTTAAAAATACATGCAAAAATTAATGTATTCAAATAATGCATTGAAAAGTATGAAGTAATAATAAAACGTTATTCTTCCATGTCGTTTACAAGTAATTTTTAATTATTCCTATTTATTTCTAACTATGTTGGTATTTCTATACACATGAAGTATTCAAAACATAATAAATAGAAAGAAAAATGAAGTTGCTAGGAATAGATCTAACGATCTAGTATTCTTGAGTCTAACGTCTTGGTCACTAAGCCACCTGTGGCTTATTGCAGGCTATTTTATTCCAATGCCTTTATAAGCTGAACATTGAAATTTCAAGGCGCTTGAGAGATGCACCCTATTATTTGCACAAATAGTTATTTGTTTGAAGTGCAATTGGAGACTTCAACGTCTGACCCTCTCCTTGTAAGTTGTTTAGTGTTTGCTTAAAAACTGTATTTGCAGCACAATGCAAACGAGAAGTTTTAATGAAGAAACTTATGCGGAAATTAGAAATATCGCTTCTACAACCATCAAAGATTCCTATTGCCATCAAAATCTAGGCATTTATACGAACAAACATATATTGCGTATTGCAAATGGTGTTCTAATAAGAAAATTATGTTGACTTTGACAGGTGATTTGCAGGTACTTTATAGCAGTAATAAGATAAAGCTACTTTATTTTACTTTTGCTATAAAGAGGTGGCCGTAAAACTATGCCATAAACAGTACTTTATAACACAACACAGTCGTACAAAAAATAATTTTATTAAATTTTGACGTTTTTGCAAAAATGTTTTATTGGGAAATATTTTAAGTAAACTTGCCATGGTAACTACCGAGAACTCTGATGGTAAATTTTACCTAAGTTGGTTTTAGACTACTATAAATATTGTACAAAAAATGTAGACATTTTCCTTTTGTTTAACCCACCTAAGAATATCCCAATAGTTTTGTTGTCCAGTTTAGAGCATTATGGTGCTATAAACTGCTACCAGCAGGGAAATAAAAAAAACAAACAACCTTATAGTGTACGAAACCGTAGCGAGAGATATACAAAATATGAGGAATTCATGTTTATCGTTAACAGAATAATTAAAACCGTATCCTGGTGTCTATTTATATTAACAATAAATTTAATTACTACAGTTCGTGATTTGCCATAAAAATGTCATATATTTGTTTTCAACCTGCTAATATATTCATATCATGTTTGTTTATTAGTTTTTTATGCACATTATAATTTGACAATGGAACAATTAAGTTCTTGATGTATTGTAGTTTTATTGATGATAGTGTTACATTTTTAACCATTCTTTTTTTATAAAACAAAGAAGGTGTAGTGCCATATCCCAAAAAAAAACAGTTATGCAGCTACGGACACGTGTTTCGGAGTTATTTCCCCTCATCGGCGTAGTGTAGCTAAAGAATTGGATCTAGGATGGGATAGATCAGGAACAAGAACTAAAATAAAGCTGGAAAGTACAGTACACAGTACTCAATTAGTGCCTTCATGTTCCCATGTATCACATTTGAGGTGCATAGAGTTCTATGTGGTTACAGCGCTCATCGAGGCCCCACATGTGGCACATGGAAACATGAAGGCACTAATTGAGTACTGTATACTGTATTTTCCGGCCATATTTAGTTCTTGTTCCTGATCTATCCCACCCTAGATATAATTTCTTAGCTACGCTACGCTGATGAGGGGCAATAACTCCTAAACACGTGTCCGTATCTGCATAATTCTTTTTCTTTTGGGATATGGCACTAAATCTTCTTTGTTTTATTTTGAACCGCAATAAATCTATCTTGTATTCTTTTTTTATATTTATTTCTGGAAATTTGTGTAGAAACACTTAAAAGATAATTGTTGTAAAAATAAATGACTTGAATAAGAATACGGGATTTCAAATTAAGTGTTTCTGTTAAAATAAAGTCGTTATAAATGTTGTTTGGTTCAAAAGTTATTAAAATTTCGGAATATACTATATGTAACTATTGTCTCTAAAGAAGGATTGAGGTTCTTCGAAAAAACCTGCGAAACAAAACCGATAATTATATTAGGCATTCTACCACAGAGCATAGCCTTGAGTCGAATGTATTTTAGTTTTTGTAAATCCAAATGCGGAATCAACCTTGACAACACATATGTATAGGAATTTAGATTTTTTTATTGGATGTTTTCGAGGCTGCTCGATTATTAAACCGTCAGAGATGGATGGTCAGGTGGATAATGTCTATCGTACATAGTAGTTATACTATTATTATATACTAATTTAATTAAGCAAGCCATTGCCTAACATAGTTTTTGGCAATTAGACACTTATGGAAAATGCATATTTAAATAGTTGATTGAGTCGACCTTTACTTGATGAAAATCCATGTTATACGAAACATAAAACTTTTTGTTCTTTTTTTGATTTTCACGAAATTTATTTTGAATATATACTTGATTATATATTTTACATGACAATCGTTTCGCCAACACAGTGGCTTCGTCAGATGTGAGTATTATACTAACTTTTACAATGCAGAAACAGGGTATAAATATGAAATTTATATAAGGTTGTAAACTATTATTAAAGTAGGTAATTTAAGAACTGTCCTGATTTTAGACACTAAGAGTGGTGGATGCAGTAATAAACAGAAATATATAGAAAGTGTACTTTACACTCAAAATAAGTTTAACAATGGTGAAGAATTAGTTTCTAATTGATCATTTAATATTATATTCTGTCTTTTTAATTTATTAATTGCTAGTGATTCTAGTAACGTCAATTTAGGACCTTTATTTTCTAAATTCAGGACTTCTAAATGCGGATTGAAACTATGGTTATCTTCTAGGAGGTGTGCTGCATATGTGGAATCTTCTTTACCATTGGTAAAACTTCTTCTGTGTTCTGCAACTCTTGTTTTGAAATTTCTTCCCGTCTGCCCGACATAAACTTTAGGGCAAGTACCACACGTCAGCTTATAGAGTCCCGACTTACTTTCCTTTTTAACTCTATCTTTGTTATTTTTAATTAATTTACCGAGTGTGATTAGTTTTATAAGCAATGTTGACATTCAGTTTTCTTTTTTAGCCAAAAATTTAAGAAAACTGAATGTCAACATTGCTTATAAAACTAATAACACACTCGATAAATTAATTAAAAATAACAAAGATAGAGTTAAAAAGGAAAGTAAGTCGGGAGTCTATAAGCTGACCTGTGGTACTTGCCCTAAAGTTTTTGTTGGGCAGACGGGAAGAAATTTCAAAACAAGAGTTGCAGAACACAGAAGAAGTTTTACCAATGGTACAGAAGATTCCACATATTAGTTTCAATCCGAATTTAGAAGTCCTGCATTTAGAAAATAAAGGTCCTAAATTGACGTTACTAGAATCACTAGAAATTAATAAATTAAAAAGACAGAATATAATATTAAATGATCAATTAGAAACTAATTCTTCACCATTGTTAAACTTATTTTGAGTGTAAAGTACCCTTTCTATATATTTCTATTTATCACTGCATCCACCACTCTTAGTGTTTAAAATCAGGACAGTTCTTAAATTACCTACTTTAATAATAGTTTACAACCTTAGATAAATTTCATATTTATACTCTGTTTTTGCATTGTAAAAGTTAGTATAATACTCACATCTGACGAAGCCACTGTGTTGGCGAAACGATTGTCATGTAAAATATATATTCAAGTATATATTCAAAATAAATTTCGTGAAAATCAAAAAACAACAAAAAAGTTTTATTATGTTTCGTAATGCATATTTACTTGTAATGTAGTACATAAATCAGATTTTTTAAATATTAACTATGTATAAAGGTGCTTCAAATAGAATAAAAAAAAAAGATTTTTCCTGAAATTAATTAGTTATTGTTGTTGATTGTTATTAATATTTCTTCGTAACATTTTTTTAATAAATTGCCCCCCCCCCTCCGTATTCGTCCGCCATACCAAAAAATTTCAAAAGAGAAAAAGTATGGTACTCATATGGTCTCTTTGATTACCCACTGGCAGACGGTAACCTTCAATCGTCGAATTTGCACGCCATTGCTTAGACTACATGATATTTATCAGTGTATATTTATTACATATCAAAATTATTCTCATAGCTTTGTTTTATATAACTTGCAGATTATGTATTTCATTTTGGTTCAGGTTAAATAATATTGTTGAGCAAAAATCAATGTATGGTCTAATGAAGCTTTTATTAAGTAGGATTTTTGTAGACATGTTTAAATAGTCGCTTATTTTTCTTAAAAAAATATACTTTTTTTTGATATTTTATTCACTTGATTTCATTTACTTTATCTAGTTTGTTTCCCGTAATTTCGAGATTTAAATTAGGATATGAGAGATTATTCTTGGATAATTTAAATTTGTTACCTATTAACATATATTTAGACTTATCTATATTTAAATTTAAACTTTTATCGCATAGCCATTTACTTATTACAGATAAATCATAATTCATCGAGTTAAACATGGTTCGTAATCACCCTCAATATATATCATTGTATCGGCCGCAAACATAGATATTTTACAATATTTCACAAATTCTATATTATCGATTATGTATGAATTAAAGAGAATTGGTCCAAGAACAGTTCCTTGTGGGACGCCATGCATGGTTTTTATTTATTTCAAATAAAATCAGATGCAAATGAAGTATTAAAATTGCCATTATTTCTCAGACTCCCGTCTGTCTAAGTTAATATTAAAGGTACCAGAACAACACTGTGTTTTTCAGTGGAGAATATATTTTTAATTCCTTTTTCTTTCTTATAAATTGTAAGTGGAATTCAATAAATGTAATAATCTACAACTACATCACATACTACTGGTATAAATATGATGTAGCTGGCTTGATTAATTTTGAGGGCATCAGCATCCACAAGTTCATATAAAAAACTAACCAAAGTACATTAAGTTGATATTATCAAGTTACCAAAATTAATTATTTAGCCTTACCTGTAATTTAGCTTTTAGGGTTAAAAGGCTTTGCTGAGACTGTAACAACAAAACCATCCCCGGCAGCCACTACACAGTATACATTTTTTTTGAGAACAAGGTAAACTTGACAGGTTTCGTAAGGGTTACATAATAATTTCCGGCCTATCATTTAAGCATGAACTTGAACATCCTCTGAGAAACAACTTTCGTCTTTCCCTACTCTAGACTAGGTTAGGAATGAGTAGATAACACAGTGTGGGAAGAATTTATGGAATATACAAACTAATAGATTTTTGTATAAGATTTTGTATAATACATCCAATAAGAATAACTTTTTATGTAGAATAAAATTTTGCATCAGAATTTATTGTTAAAAATTCAGAAATTCACTATTTTCTCTCGCTGTCCGCCTACAATCTTTTCTTTCAGAACAGAAGGGAGCAGAATCCGAAAAATCGCACAAAAAAATACAGGTAATTTAAATCTGATTTTAAATGCACTCACCATTTAACTCCATAAGACAAATGTATTCGAGCTATTTTCATGTCCAGTGGAAACAAGATGCAGGTGCTGCCCCACTAATCGATTTATCAGAAGAATAAATTACATGATTTCTCAAATGAGAGTAAAAGTTTCTTCTGTCTTCACTTCGACTCTCGGCTAAATTAGTCGATTTAACATGTAGGTCAATGTTAGGCGGTAGACTGCACACAAGTTGTGTATTACGCGATGTTGATGATGGTGATATAAATGATGTAAAGTTACTGTATAATAATTAAATAACCTTATAATTGTGTTATTTTTTATCTTCTAGGCTATCAGACATTTAAAAATGCAAGAGTTTATAAATTACGGGGGAGAAAATTTTGTACGCATCACAAATAAGAATAATGTTAATAATGTTAAAGTAATTAGCTCCGCTCAGGAGGAATGAAGGCTACTAGTTCCGTTAAGTAATTTTATGCGGATAGCCGGGATAAATGGTAAATTTAACCACTGTTTATATACAATATAAAATTTTTTACTCGAATTGTTAATTATGTTAGTGAAAAAAAAATCATGATATATGCATCATAGTTGTATAGATTTCTATTGCCTTCACATGTGATTCTAAATATATTTGTTGCAACTGACGCATTTATAGAACTTTTGTTAAGGTGTTATATAGTAGACTAAACAGAAAAGTCATACTATAGAGCATTTCTTTAGTAATAATGGTATAATTTAGATACCGATTTCTTGTTCTGTGTCTTGCCAAATTTAACAATTGTTATACGCTGATGAATATGTTCCTACGGGCAAGTTCTTCGGTAAAACTTTTAGCCTAGAACCGAAAATGATCTATTGGTTTTACTTAACAGTTGTCAGATCCATTGTCACATATTCATCACTAGTGTGGTGGCAAAAAACAAAAGAGAAAATAATACAAAACAAGTTGTTGAAGATGCAACGGTTAGCATGTCGCAATGGAAGCTTTGCTTGATCAGTGTTCTTCACATATGCAAGTAAAGAAAAAAGCAACTCTCAGCACCCAAAGACTGCATTCCGTAATGAAATTCAAACCAGAAGATCTGGTTGGATATTCTAAATGAGTTTCAGTTAGTCTCATTGACCAAGCCTACTGATGCAACGCCAGTGAGCTCCAATTTGAGTGGATATTTGAAGTGATAGTAATCGACCGCCAGATGTGAAGCTCTGGATGACCCAAGTTTGAAAACGGATCCCTTATTTGGTATAGAGATGGATCAAAGATGGAGGACGGAGTAGGGGTAGGAGTATATGGGCCCAGATGTAGGCTATCAAAAACCTTAGACCAAACTTCCACCATTTTTAAGGCGGAATTGCATGCCATAGAAATTTGTGCTCGAGAATGCATTAAAAAAGGGCACACGAGAAGCAAGAATTTATATCCTCTGAAACAGTTTCGTAATGTTCCTTTACTAGTAAGTCTAACATAGTCTGAGAATGTTTACAAAGAGTAAAGCAACTGTGGAGTAATCACTAACATTGAATTCATGCATAATATAGTTAGATGATAATCTTACATTTCACACAGAATGTGTTGAACTAAAGAATTTGTCCTCTTTCGTCACTAAAACTAGTTCATTTTTAGTAACACTCCTCGTCTTCTCAGAATTAGTAGTAGTGTACACAACGCTATATTCATCAAAGTTGGGAAATCTGAATCTTCCATATTATAGCTTCAATGAGTAATGAGGTAGTCCGCGGTACTTCTTTTATAAGCCGTTCAGAAATGTTGGCTGGATATGGAATTTGGGTTATTATTAAATAAGTTTAGATGTTTTGTTTATGAAATGGTAACAAGTTAAAAATACATTATTGTTAATCTAAATTGCGCATTTTGCCATGGATGCGCCGTGTGTATGGAGTTGGCTTGTATCCGCCGATACAAAACAGTTTGATTCTGAATACCAATCTGCATCAAAAGATCTGTTCTTAACTGGGATTGTTATTACTTGTTGAATATGGGTGTCGTTCGGATAAATCAGCATCTTCACAATATTTCGCGAAAGTATACTATGAGATATCCCTAAAATTTGAGCCAATTTCATTTTATCGTGCGCCGTTTTTAAGCTCTTAACAATCGTCACGGGTTAGATGGTTCCTTTGTATGATAGATAAAATTAAAATTAACATCTAAACTAAAATTAATAAACCGTATTTGTGGTCTGTGTATATGTATGGGTTTGGCGATGTTACATTTATGGAGATGTGTGAAATGTCGAAGTGTTAATAGGTGAAATAGACATGAGTTTCATTCGGACAGTTTGAGAATACTAGTTAATTATATTAATAAAAAAAAATCAACGTTATTTAATACTAACAAATATCAGTTGAAAAATGTTAATATAGTACGTTTTTATTGATGTCTATTCCCACTTTTTCCTAATACGTTTTAATTTCCTGGAAACGCAAGGAGAAATATTTTACTAAATTTTTAGATAATAGCACATAGAGATAAAATTATGGTTATATAACCAATTGAGTCATCTTGGCTTATTAAAATTGCGATAAAATCAAAGCTATTATAATTTCTGGTCGGCATTTCTAGTTTAAATTGTACTTTTTTATCATAATAAATTATAAGATGATTTACGATAAATTCAGCCTGATTAGTTTGAAACTAAATTGTATTAATTATCAGTTACTTCTGTAAAAGCCGTATGTTGTATAACATTTTTTATCTTTGGAATTAATTTTAATTTGATAAATGAACTATCAAATAATGGATTCTAATTATATACCAGATATTTTTTTAAATCTTTCATAGATGTAACCATGTATTACAAAAAAATAAGCAACTGTTGCACAAAAAGAAACTGTAGACAACATAAATCACTTGCCTGTCGTTAACAGAGCATTTTTGCTTTCATGGTTAGGCAATACTATATAATTAAGATCATTAAATAACTGATTATTAGAACTGGCAGATTCCTTCCATAGATACCTGTGTCTGTTACATCCGTGCGGGTACAAATTTCGGAGAAGTTAGTGGTAGTGATAAATTCTAGGCTTTGGGCTGTTCAAATGGGCGAGATGCAGCATTTTAAAGTCACTGAAATTATGACCTTCATCATAACCTGAATAAAAATGTGTATTCAGACTTAAAACACTAACCGCAGTTTTAATAACTATAAGATTTCCGCGACTATGTTTATAGTTCATTGCAGGAATCACCGACAAAAATGCCATCGGGCGGCATGTTTTTCGGTGAATTTAATGGCGATTTTTATATTTCTATGATGAACTGTATGTACTGTTTCGTTATTATGTGATAATCACTATGTACCACTTTCAACCAAGTGTGTTTTGAAAATATCGTTTAAAGCATGGCTTGCTATAGGATATAAGTACAAAGTGCGTTGCTGGGATGTACAACGTATGTGGCCGTAGTTCAATTATTCGATATAACAATCGTTTGAAAACTGTCTGCCATAAATATCAGTATTATTTATTTTGTTGTCTGTAGATAAAAAAATATTAGTTATTAAAATAAGGTCTGTGAAGTATCAAAGATGATTTAATTTTTGATTTTCAGGGTCCACCTGATTTTTCGTAAACGAAAATATTCCAAAAATTATTTTTTTCCCTTTTTTAAAAAAGACTAGCTTCCTAACCAAAAAGTCGCAACTCAAAAATATCCATGAATCGATATGGGGACATGGTCTATATTTTAAGGATCAATCAGCTTAGGATATCGGCGAGTCATTCCAGTGCCGTCTGCAGGAACCTAGTTAAGAAACGCAAGTTTATGTTATGTGAATTTGTTTACATTGTATAAATCTTTACATAACCATATAAAAACTAATTTCTTTATGCATTTTTATTAATCATGTAATTTAAAAAACTTTCTATGTATCTAAATTAATTGGCTATTTTTTCTTTTTCTTTCTTGGATGAATAATTTTTGGTTATCTCAAAAATACAATTATGTCAAAAATTCTATTGCGGAAGCCGTTACTTTGTGATAGTTAATCATGGTGATATAAGGAAAACACTTTACTCTGTTTTTTTATCACTAATTTATTATAATTTAAACGTTACTGCAGTTTCGGCACCTTCACATACCATTTTCAAACCATTGATTACAAATGAATGAATTTACAAAGATACTGGGGTATTTGTAACTTGAGAGATTATATTAACAAGAGTTTGAAAATTTTGACAGTAAACATTAACATTACTTAGAATGAGATAAATGAGATTGCAAAAGGTTAGGATTTGAATACATTAAAGAGGGTTGATTGATATAGATCTAACCGGTCATTTAGAATATTGTCGGAACTTTTGTTTGATTTAATGATTTCTATGGATTTTAATAAATTTAAGTTTTTCTTGTAGGTACATGTAATATGTTTAAATCGTTTAGATTTGGGAAATTGTGGCCCCTCTCTAAAGTATGATTTGCGAAAGTTGAGTCTGTTTTTTTAAATCTAAATGAACGTAAATGTTCTTTATACCTTAATTCAAATGATCGACAAGTTTGACCTATATAGAAGGCATTACAGTACGGACATCTTAGTTTATAAACTCCTGGGTTTTTTAAATAACTAGTTTTATCTTTAGCATTGTAAAAGATATCTGATAATGTGGTAGCTGACTTAAAACCAACTTTAAGATTATGTGTTGACAAAATGTTACTAATTACGTTACAATTATTTCTATTATAAATCAAATTTCGTTTAATAATACTGTTTGCGAATTATGTAGTTGCATAGACATTCGAATATACTCTTAAAAATCATATGTCTACCTATATGCAAACGGAATTAGAATTTGCATTATTCTCGCAGCCATAATGTTCTGCAGTACTTCCCCGCCAGTGCTGCGCTGAGCGCATATCACGAACTTCTACCTAATACGCCACTACCTCCACACCCTATATTGACAAGATGGATTGGCTGAACGCAGCATCGTATTACTACAGAAACTTAAAAAAACCGTACTGTAATTGGATGCTAAAACAACAGTTGCTATTGCAAATGTTCAAAAAGCCATTGTCGGTATGAAAGTCCACAAAGATTTAGAATTTATACTCCCAATATCTGTAAACATCGCGGAACACGTAAACAAAAAAACTAGAAAATGTTTTACACAACAATCCTAGTTTTAACACGGTTCATCGAATAGCCGACCTACTGTAGAGCCTGTTTAGGGCCTAAAATAAATATGGTGTCTTTGGGAATGTCCCCCTATTTTAAATATGCGCCAATAACATCTATCGAGATAGAACGATTGTTTCTAACATATAGATGAATATTTGCAGTGTGGCGGCGGATTTTAACAGCAGAACATGTGGGGCAACTTTTAATAACATACTTCGCTTGTAAGGAATAATACCGCACACTGGAAATAAGTGTGCAGTTTTACGAAAAATAATGTTGGTGTAAACTATGTCAATATACTTTTACTTTACTACCTCCACTAGTCATTTTTAGAACCCCTAAACTACTAAACTACAAGGTAAGCCACTGGAAAATAATAGTTTACAGTAATAGTTTTAAAAATATTTTAATTTAATTGTGGCTTCGTGGTCGAGTGATAAGGATATCTGCCTTGGAGTCCCGGGCTCGATCCCCGGTCGAGGATCTAGGATTTTTAAACCAGAAATTAATCTTAGCATACTCGAACATTGGGTGTGTGCCCTCTAAACGTGTAGCACTCTCCCACACAAGGTACCTTGAAGTCCATTCAGGGATACAGGGGTTGTATTACCTGTGGTGTTTAATAATGGTATATAAATTAATAACAAATATTCCCTTCCTCCGACCCTGTTATGATTTGCCAATATCCGAACTCTAATCATAAGTTTCACCTCGGAAACACCTCTATGATGATATATTATTTACATGAGAGATTAATGTGTCGACAAAGGACTCGAGTCAGTTTTAGAATACACGTTCTAAATACAGTAGATGGAATATCGTTGGGACTTGTGGATTTATTGATTTTGTCTCTCTGAAGAATGCGATTTATCTGGAAACTATGTCAGGCATCGCAGAATCGACTATTTTCATATCTTTCATTATTTCAATTTTATTCTACGAAACTACTAAGATCATTTTTATTACCATTTATTGTTGTATTAAAAAATTTTATGAATATAATTACTTTCCAGTCATTAATGCGGAAATGTTTATTATTCAATGAAATAATCCAATTGATGGTGTAAGTATAGCCATTCCTGTTTCCGGTATACCGCATTAATGAAAAGTATAGAAACAAGTCATTTTGAATTTATGTCCATCATAATTCACAAAACTGTAAACACGTTAAATATCTTCCACACATCTTTAACATTCCTTAACATCATTAAGATTTAATTTTTTTTATTTTCTAAAACGACCAACCCCAACGGTACTTCTTCAAAGTAACGGGTGATTGTAAAGTAAGGGATATATTTCAACGTATATATTCTTAACAAATCAAATTAATAACAAAAAGTAAATGGAATCTAGTTGCTTATATAATGGGATTTCTGATGTCAAACACTAGTTATCGCTAATGCTTGATATAACCTCCATTTTGTTGTAAAATTATCAACCGTTCCTTCAAATTGTATAGAGCACTATTCAACATTTCTGGTTGAATTGCACGAATTTGCTCTCTAATACTATCCTTTAATTCCTCCAGCATTGTTGGCCGTGTTCTAAACACCAAATTTTTTTAAATAACCCCACAGCCAGTAATTCGCTGGGTTAATATCAGGCAATCTTGGTGGCCATGAATTTGCAAAATGTCTGCGTATAACACGATCTTGAAAAACCGCAGTTAACAATTCCTTACCTGGTCGGTAAATGTGCGGAGGTGCTCCATCCTGCATAAAAATCATGTTTTCAATTCCTTCGTGCTCGTTTTCCAACTGTGGAATTGCATAATCCCTTAACATTTATAGGTATCGTTCACCAGTAACAGTTACAGATACGGCCTCCCCATTCTGTATTTCCTCGAAAAAGTATGGACCAATGATGAAATTAGCTGCGAAACCGCAGCCACCTCTTTTGTCATGAAGGCCTTGCTGAACGATTTCATGTGGATTTTTTTGTTGACCATATTCGACAGTTTTGAGTATTAATTCCACCATTAAGAGAGAAATGGACCTCATCTGTCCATAAAATACGGGATAACCATTCGGGTTCAATTTCCATCTGAGCCAATACGTGTAATGAAAAATCGTACCTGAGAGCAAAACCTGCGTCCTTTAATTCAAACAGCAGTTGCAGTTTATAGGGATACATTTTTAGGATTTTCCGTAAAATTTTCCAAATCGTGGTGTATGGCATTTGTAATCGTTTTGATATCGCATTCACACTACTGACTGCTAGCGTATTAGTAACCCATTTTCGTACGAAATCTTCGTAATCCAGTAGTGTAATTTTTACCGCCTTCATAATAACATTGCACTAAACCAATTCTTGTTTGCAGATCCATATTGAAATTGTTACAATTTACGTTACGCGAGTTTTATTTTGAGAACAATTCTCTAAATTACGATTATTTCGTTTGACACTTGTATCAATAGTTTCACGACAATTCTTTTGTTTTTCATAGATACACTAAAATCCAATTATTGAGGCAACTAGATTCTGTTTACTTTCTGTTACTAGCATAATTTCTTAAAACTGTATAAGTATTTAAAATAGACCCCTTACTTTATGATAACCCCATATATTATAGAACACACATCAACTTAACTATATTGGAATTCTAAACATTTGTAGTAAACTGCAATAATTTCGCTACCATAATAACATAAGGTCGCGTGTTCAAATCAGTAGTTTTGAAATAAATGGACTTCTATGACATGTTGTTAAAAAAACATTTTTGCACATGCGTAATTTGTTATTTTTAGTTTTTAGAGTTTCCCATTGGGCATCTCATAAAACTTTCTGTCATGTTGTAAAATACATTACTTACTTACATACGATGGTGTTAATATCTCAAGGTACCAAAAATTTCACAAACGACCGCAAGTTATTACGGTAGCGATTTTTACTGTATATTTATAATTACTATCATTATGACAAGATATTAAAAATTTTACTGTTGTTTACGTAGCTGCTATATATTCTTTAACTATATGGTGTGTCCCTATATGTACTGTAATTATTTATTTACTTACTAGATTTTGTTTACACTTTACGAGATATTTTTATCAAGCAGTATATATGGTATATTTGCTTGATTAAGTTTAATGTGTAATAATTCGCATACTTTTAACGAAGCTATAAATCATGTTCTTGTATACGAACAACATAATCAAACAAAACCAGTAATTTACAGATAATGTGTCCATAATTACAAGAGATTCAGAAGACATAATTCTCTTTTCAATTTAAATTAAATAACGAATAGTAGTAGCGCATATGGCAATAATAACACTGGACAACAATATTTGGAACTTCTTTTGTTTTATGAATAGGTGAACTTATAGTACTTTTTATGCTGAATTCAAATCTGTTTGCAGAATTTTTCTATCAGGCAAGGTTTTCAAGTGACAAAGCAATTAAGTTTTGTTAAAATGTATATTACTTAGTATTACTTTTGTAAATAAGGTTATACAAGGGTGCTTTTAAAATGTGGGAATATATGACTTTCGGCTGTATTTAGCGTCAGGGACATATTTTTTTCAGTATCCAAAGACGTGTTTCTGCAAGCTCGTACTGGCTCTTCTATCTAAGCTTCTCCTTTCAAAATATTCTATAGGGTCATTTGGTCAATGACCTCCCACATACAAAT
This sequence comes from Rhamnusium bicolor, assembly GCA_029963845.1. NCBI lineage: Eukaryota > Metazoa > Arthropoda > Insecta > Coleoptera > Cerambycidae > Rhamnusium > Rhamnusium bicolor. Next base: position 182,606 of record JANEYF010005512.1, read on the forward strand.
AAAAAAATAGAGCTATTCATTTTCTGAAGTTTAAAAATATATAATATATATATATATATATATGTTTTTAATATTCTTAAAAAATATATTAAAGTTTCTAATTCATTCTATGCACAATACTATTCAAATATCGAGCCTCTACATTCATATTCATTACATTATTCATTTATAGAATTTAAAAATCTTGGGTCAATCCACAACTTGTTCTCAAAGCTAGCTACGGACCGAATTGACAACGAATTAAAGTGAAATAGACTTATGCGCGAATCGTCAGAAAGCAAAAAGAGACAGAAAATACTTGCGGGGACAATGTCCCTGACATATTTTACTGAAACGGTAACGCACGAAGTTCGCTAGTAAAGCAGTCTTAATGCGTTGTTTTTAATGTTTTTATTTGTGAACATTTTATTAGTAAATCTCTACTTGTCGTGAAATTAAGTAAAACAGTGTTTTTGGTGTTTACTATTAAATATTAGTGTTGTACAAAATATATTAAAACTGAAAGATGGACATAAGTTGGGTTATGAAGACCGAGTGAAATTCAAAGGTGGTGGCCGTCCAAAACCTAATATGACGATAAAGCAAACATCTCTTGATAAGAAAAATGAAGTTAATAGGTATTTTCGAAATTCAATGTACGATTTATCCGAGTGGATTTGCAGATGCGAGGTAAAAAATGCATTTTTTTGTTTCTCATGCCTGTTATTTGGTGATGATCCTGATCCTATATGGTCCAAAATAGGTGTAACTGACTTGAAACATTTAAAAATAAATGTACAGAAACATTCGCTCGCATCAAGTCATATGAATAACTGTTGTAGTCTAGCAACACTTAGTACAGTTGATACTAGAATGCAGTTAGACAGCGCCTATAGAAAAAGTTTAAAAGATTACAACGAAAACGTTTCTAAAAATAGATACGTTTTAAATAAAATAATAGATAGTTCCAATAAAGTACAAGTAGTTTTTGTGTTTAGATACGTTTTAGACGGTGTTGTATGTGAGAGATTTTGAAAATTTATTCAGCCTCAAGGAACGACATCGCAGCATTTGACAGATGTAATTTTAAAAGAGTTAGAATGTCTGAAAATTAATGAAAGTCCTGAAAAATTGATAGCATAAAGTTACGATGGAACATCAGTAATGAGTGGTGCTTTTGGAGGCGTACAAGCCAAAATTAAAAAAGTTATCCTTCAGCAAATTTTATTCATTGTTACGCTTATCAAATAAATTTAATTTTACAAAAAGCATCAAGTCAGGATAAAAGCATAAAATTTTATTTGCTAATTTACAGCTTTTCTTCATTCTTTGGAAAATCGCCAAAAAGAACAGCCGTGTTAGATAATGTTGTTAAGGTGAGATTACCTAAAGTGGCTCCAACACGATAAAATTTTAATACAAAGTGCATAGAGAGACTGTTCGAACAGAATTATTAGATTGTTTAGAAAAAATCATTGATAATGAATCAGAAAACTACACCCTAAACCAAGCTATTGGTTTAAAAAACTACTTACAAAATGAACATTTTCTTTACTGGTTAAATTTTTTTCATTTAGTTATGCCTCATTGTGATATATTGTTCAATCAATTACAAAAGGTAATATCGATGTCATAATAGTAAATAAGTGTATTGGCGTTTTTAATAGTAAAATAGAAGACATAAATAAAATTTTGAATAACTATTTGGAGGAGACATCCATGCAGTCTGCCCAGAAATGTAAAACGGAAGAATCAAAAAGGAGAATTTCATTAGAAGTTTGTGATATAATTACATCTGAGATCAAAAACAGGTTTGGCTTCAATAATCATTTAGCAGTGTCTCAGTTATTTCACGCAGATCGATTTAAAGATTATAAAAGAGCTTTCCTCAAGATATGTTTAAATTAGTTAAAACGGAGTATCCAGTCATAAATCATTTGAAACTTAAAACTGAATTAGAAGTATTATATAGCCGAGAAGATTTTTCCAATAGTGAAGGTGCAGTTGCTTTGTTACAGCTTTTTATTAACAATAATTTGTGCAATACTTTTTCTGAAAGTGTCAAACTGTTAAAAATCTTGTGTACTCTGCCTATGACTACCGTCGAAAGTGAACGTTGTTTTTCCACCTTAAAAAGAATAAAGACATTTTTAAGAAATACCATGAATCAGGAAAGGTTATCTTCTTTAGCTATGCTTACCATAGAAGGGGCTAATAAAGAAGATAAAAGACTTTAATGAAAAAGTAATTGACCACTTTGCATCTCAAAAAGACCGGAGGATCGACTTGGAATTTAAATCACTATAAAAGGTAGGTAATACAGTAAACTTTTCTAATTGACCTCTCTATCTCTTGACCCACGAACCGCCACTGATGAATGGGTGTGTTCTACTGATTTTCTGTCTTAAAGGCTCCAATATTGCACTGGTACGTATATAGATATATCATACATAATAGTATATGAATACATATCCTGGAACACAAGGACTACGGGTGATTGAGAAAATCTGAAAACATGGTTAATTATAGCGTGCAAAAATACATAGGAAATGGGCATTATTTGCTTGTAATAAAAATCATGTTAACCAGTGTAATTATTGGTGGCTATGTGTGCACTGAGGAATTGACGTATGCTAGATACATTTTTTTCTTCATTTTTTCCTGATGTATAGTAATAGTAGTAGTAGTATTTGGGGGAGGCTGGGCGCTTCGGAAGCAGGCCACAACCGGACTCTTCTCATCGTAGATGTGTAAGAAAAATAAAGACAGAACCGCGTGGTCTTGCAACATGCTGAATGCAGACTCGTAGCATTTTTTACAATTGCGGTAAATGTAAACCAGCAGTTCCCCAGAGCGGAGGGCTGCATTGCTAGAATCGTGTGTAATGAATGTCACCAACTTGAATTCGAATCTAGCCATTAATATACTGAAAATCTGAGAACTAGGGTGAATTGAAAACAATTTTTTTATTCGCAGAAACCGTGTTCAGTTTATTTTAGGTTTAAATTCAATTATTTTGTTTTTATGTGAAAATGAACTTGAAAACAATTAACTTTTTCGAACGGCAATTGTATGTACAAGAACCGAATCAGGTCCTTTGTTGGTGCAGTTTTATCGTACTAGGAATTCAGATGAAACCGTAATGATTTAAGACTATAAAGTATCGCATCTCAAATACGGATGTTTATTATTATTAAAGATGTCGACTTTCCTTAATTATTTGCCCTATGCGCATCTGCTATAGGTAAACATTGTTATTCGAGTCGCCGTTAGAACTTAAATTTTTGTAATAGTTCGAACATTATACGGACAACTTCGCTCGAATTAAATATAAGTTCGATTTGCTATTTATGCATGGTCGTTGGTTGCGACATTTAAATTCGAATAAAATTTACAACGGAATTCTCGAACGTAAAGTAATCCAATCATGAACTTGTTAACGGCTTTAATTTCACTTCCTTAGTAAACCTCCGAAGGCTTTGCTAGTAAAACACCAGTAGTTCTATCTTTTAATGGATCTTTGGCCCTGTGAAGTTAGATTGAGTTCAGGTAATGGCTTGCACTAGTTCTAATAGGATATTTGAAAAAATGTGTAACTTGTGAGCTACCTGAAAGTAATTTCCTTTATTGAACGCGGAAGTGATTCAAAGAAAGTATATTTTGAAAATACAATTTAGTTGGGTACGAAATGAATGAAATTAACTTTGCGATATATTTTTAAAGGGATAAATCGTCTTAAAGTTTAGGATGATAATCCTCGGAGACTAATTTAGCTAATGACGATTTCGCGATATATATATATATATATATATATATATATATATATATATATATATATATATATATATATACATATATACATATATACATATATACATATATACATACATATGTATACACTGTGTCCAAGATAAGAATGCACAGCATGGGCATCTTGGAAATGGTAGGAGATACGAATTCGGTTAAATGGGAAAAAAGTTGCGTAATTAGGATACTATCATAATGGTCTTAACCAATGTCACAAATTATTTTTCGTTTTTGAATTATTTCGAAAACAGTAAATTTTTGAAATTTGCTTTTAATTTTTTTTTCGCATTATTATCAAAAATATGAAAAAACAAACAAAACATCCTCATTGTACTTTCTAATGAACTTTAACGTGGCAATGATATTTTCGCCCTCCGACGTTTCGTGATCGTGGAACCATCATCAACTTCTTTATTTTAAATACGGACCTGGATTTTTTTTACGGATTTTGGATGCATTCTTCATTCTAAATTCACCTATGTATTACACATAGAGCTTACAACATGTTTTTCTCTAGTTATAGTCGTTACTAGGATTTATGAAATGATTAAATAATATATTTAATTTGAGGACTAAATACAAATACAATTTATCAGGTACTCGTCCATCTAGTACTTTAAATAATAATCAGTTAACAAAACAAATGGTTTAATACTGAATAATAATAAATTAATTACATATGTATTAACGTCAGTAACTGCACAGATATAAACAATCGATTTTATTAAAACCATAGATGTCAAACCTCTAACAAATGTTCAAAATGGGAACCGTTATTTTCTAAACAAAGATAGCATCTTCGTATAGTAGAGTCTAAAACTCTAGTTAGCATTTCTGGATTAATGCTGTTAAATGCTTCGGTAACAGATGCCTCTAATTCTTGTTCATTTTCAAAATTATGCCTGTATACGAAGTTTTTGATATATCCCCACAGAAAAAAATCCAACGGTGTCATATCCGGCGATCGTGCTGGCCAGGATACTGTTGAATGAGTGCCAATCCATTTTTCTGGGAACCGATTGGATAAATATTCTCGAACAGCCGTAGAATTATGTGCTGGAGCACCATCTTGTTGGAACCAACAATTCTGGGAATCAGCGAGAGGTAAATTGTCTAGGGCGTCTTCAAGATAAGTGTCAGGTAAGTTCTGATAACGTTGGGCAGTCAATGAGTCATGGTAAATAAAGGGGCCTATAATTCTTGTACCAAAAATGGCAACCCACATATTAAAACCAAAGCGGTATTGGTGTCTGGCTGGTTTGAACAAGTGTTGATTTTCTCGGGACCAATAATGTGTATTTTTTCGATTAAAAATACCATTATTAGTGACCATACTTTCGTCTGACCAAATTACTTTATGAGGAAAATTTTCATCATCCTGGCATTTCCTAGTATACCACTCACAGAATGTTCTGCGTCTTTTTTCATCGCCCGGCCTAAGCCCTTGACAAATTCTAAATTTATAAGGATGAAACCGATGTTTTCATAAAATAAAACTAGATGTGGATTTTGATATCCCAATAGCTCGTTCAATTTCTCTAGTTGATACACGTGGATTTTCAGTAACTGTCAACAATACACTGTTTACTTTCTCTTCGTTACATGGTTTTTATCGAGACCGAATGGGTTTTTGGAAAGAACCGTGTTCTTTAAGATTTAACACTAACCTTCTAAAAATTGTTTTATCAGGCTGCCTTCTTTGTGGGTACCTATCGAGATACAAATTCTCAGCATCAACACAATTTCGGTGGCACAAAATGTAACATGTTGCCATATCAAATTTTTCTTCATTCGAAAACGAATCTATTAGTATAAATATGTATAAAGACAACAAGTTGAAACAACGACTATTTATGAATATGACAGATCGTTAAACTCTTTTGCTTGACTTTTATCAGTTTAAATGAAATAATCTTTAATCGAAGTCGTGGTATTACTTTTGAATTTAGAGTGTTCACATTTATGAGAAATGTAGATTGATGAAAACGTGATCGGATTTGCCGATTTGCTTGCTTCTAATCAGTATTTAAAAATAAACGATTTAAAATTTATTTCTTGCCTTATTTTCCGTCGCTGAAGGCTGAAATAATTAATACATTTTATTTGCAACTGTCAAAGTAAAGGCCGTACTACATAAATCCTAGTAACGACTATAACTAGAGAAAAACATGTTGTAAGCTCTATGTGTAATACATAGGTGAATTTAGAATGAAGAATGCATTCAAAATCCTTAAAGAAAATCCAGGTCCGTATTTAAAAAAAATAAGTTGATGATGGTTCCACGATCACGAAACGTCGGAGGGCGAAAATATCATTGTCACGTTAAAGTTTATTAGAAAGTATAATGAGGATGTTTTGTTTGTTTTTTCATATTTTTGATAATAACTTCGAAAAAAAATTAAAAGCGAATTTCAAAAATTTACTTTTTTCGAAATAAATCAAAAACGAAAAATAATTTTTGACATTGGTTAAGACCATTGTGATAGTATCCTAATTACGCAAGTTTTTCCCGATTTAACCAAATTCGTATCTCCTACCATTTCCAAGATGCCCATGCTGTGCATTCTTATCATTCATGGGATGACCTTTTTTGTCAAAACAAATTTCAAAAAATGTTATGACTTATTAATCAGACAAAACGTTTGCCTCAAGGTTTGTTACACAAGGAATTTTGATAATTATTTTCATTTGTAAAAAATATTAGAAATAAATTTTATAAATCCATTATACCTATCAATAATACTGTATATGGATAATAATGTAACTTTCCTTTTTGTATTCTCGACTTTCTTTTTGGTACAGTTCTCTCATGTTACATAAATGCCTATATAAATATTATTTAACGCGATGACAGAAAGAATCCATTATGTAAAGTGATTTCTTAGTGTATTCAAGATTCATATTTATTTGATTTTATCATTTTATTTTTAAAAATAGAAAAGTTCTCATGCCTAAACATATATACCTGAAAATGAAATTATTAACGATGATATTTTACTCAAGTTGTTGGCTGTTAAAGTAGAAATTATTTCTTCAATAAAAAACAGAAAAACTTTATTTCCTATTTTTATTTCTAGAGGACTTCCAGCCAGGTACATGAACAATTTATCCTACGTTTCGTCCGAGTTTTCGGACTTTTTCAAGGTTAAAAGCTAATATAAATTTCCTATTTTAATTTCATTGTATGGGTTGGTTTTATTTTGTTTTTCATAATTTTTTTATTTGATAGGTATGTGATATACGTGTAGTTCGACGAGTTAGGCAGAGAGCGTAGGATAAATTGTTCATATACCTGGCTGGAAGTCCTCTAGAAATAAAAATAGGAAATAAAGTTTTTCTGTTTTCTATTGAAGAAGAAATTATTAACATTTAACGAGTTTTCATAAATACCAAAACACTGTACACAAGGACTTGCTTAAAATATTTATTTAGTCTTTTAATTTAATAGGGGAAGCACTGACAATGTTTAATAATTTAGAGATAATTGTAGTGTTGGAGTTCATTTGTGATCCTAGAACAAGCACCTGGGAAACAGTTATCATCGGGAAATTGTCCTAAAACAATTGTTTCCATGGTATTTGGTCCAGGATTAATTAAACAGATGAGGACAATTATTGTTTTTATGATATTTGATCTAGATTCAGATTTAAATCGGTAGATCGTCCTCAGTTATTTTAATGATACATAAGGAGAAGCATGCATTTATCATCGAGGACTTTAAGATAACAATTTTCACTCTTTCCAAATGCCGGTCAACTATTATTGTTCCCGTCGGGACCAGTCAGCCCAGTGAAAATAACTAGTCCTCTCTGAAACTACTGTCTAGAAGCGCTACTGACAAGCCATATCATTAAGTATATGTATAATACCGGCTTGGTGGTGTACAACTTACTCATCGTAGCATGGCCCCTTAGATTTAAATGCGCAATGGATTTGGCATCTACTGTCTCTACCGCATGCGGACCAATTCTTTCTAACTTGTGCGCAATTCGGGGGCCACTCTACGATGCGTGACCTGTAGTTGAGTAGAGCGTGCGATGGCAAGCAAGAAATCTTTCTATCGTATCCCGCCACCGGCACTGGTATGTCGATGGAAATGGTTGTATGTCCATGTTTGTCTAAATGGACTAAGTAATTTTTCCTCCATTTGCGGAAGAAGTGAGATATCTAGAAATTAGTCTAGATATATCACTTAATTGGAACTCCCATCTGGAAAAGGTAATCCATGAAGCAAAACTGTCCTTTGGATATGTCGCCGAATTTGTGGTAAATCTTGGGGCATGGATCCCAAACAAATTTATTGGACCGTTCATCAGACCAATGATCACATGCGAATCCATCGTTTGGTGGCCAAAAGGATCATAACGGACGGTCTAAGCCAAACTCTTTGGTTTGCAGAGATTGGAATGCTTGAACATAACGGGGGCATTTGGCACCCATACCATCAGCTGCATGAACATTTTTCTGCACTTATCCTCTCTTATAATATAGAGGCCAAGGAGGAGCAACAAGCGACCATCAATATGTCGCAGACCAGTATCATGAAGCTGAACAGGCTGCTGGATGACATGTAAAGTCACATTATCCTGGGAATGCCCTCAGATACTATACCTATGACCAACTATGATCTAATCTTCAACATCCTTTTTCCGAAAAGAGGTGAAGGGGATCGGAATAAAGCCGACCTACTAAAGGCAGACTACTCCAAAACTCTTGAGGGAACAAGAGCTGGAGTACATAGCTACAAATCAAGGGTGAGGATATCCTTGAACTAAGGTACTAATGCAACTATATTTCAGGCCGTGGTTCATGCCATTGACTTGTTGTGTGAAGATCGGAATATATGCATCCTGCACGCAGATTAATGAAAATGTTCTCAAATAGCCAAGCAGCTGTAACTCTGAAACAGTATGGAACTATTAGAAGGCTCATTTGAGCAAAACCAATAAAGTGACTCTGGCCGCTCTGGTTTGGAAGGTAACGAAATAGCCGACTCCTTGGTAAAACCGATATTTGGTATATCCTCAAGTACCGCCAAGATGATGAGAAAGCAAACCACGTCTTGCGCCCCTGTCCCGCTGAAAAGATGATCCGATTCTCAAAATTCTCTTTAGTTCAAAGGAAGCTTCATCATATGTTCTGGATTTTCCCCATGTTTCAAAATAATATTTAGAAATATAAATAAATGGCAGGCTGCTACATACATTCGATGTCACCCGGTATATTGCGTAACATAGTTAACTTTAAACGATTTATTAGTCTTTAGGTAGATAATCTAAACAACCTTGAATCTTCCAATGAAAAAATTATTGTTGTGTTAACATCTTTCGTTCGGAATGCTTTTCAAATGTTAATATGGAACTGATTGTGTATAATTGACATTGATTGGGAAGATCCAAATGTAAAAAAAAATATTACTAATCAAAGTGCTATTATGATCTGTTCTTTGAATTTAAAGTTTTTTGTATAATTAAGACACTCATTGTGTTTTCATATTTTTTGTAATGGCTTTTTATACAAATAAGATAAATTTGAATTAGCGCATAGAAGAACGATATATCAGAATGAAACGAAATTTGTTTTATGCAAATTTGTTGGTTCAATATGATGATGTAATATGGGTTTGCTTAGAAAACAACTTATGTTTATTTATTTATTTAAATAGGGTTTATTTAATTTTGATTTTTTTACTTTGAGACCCAAAGATATTTGCTTAGAGAATACGCAATTCTGTGTTTTAAGATATGGCAGAAAATGTATATTTAACCAAAAATGTATATATTTTTCTAAAAATGATATAATTAAAAATGATTTGAACATTATTGGAATTATAAAACCGTTTTCTTATCGAGCTGCAGCTGTTGAAAGTCTGTCGCAGTACAGAGTTGTCGAAAGTGAAAGAAATACCTAAAAATGACTTCAAAAGCCTAAAGGGAGTATTACTTAGGAAAGACATGATTGGTCTATGAATTCCATAACTTTGTTGATCGTGGTTCTTCGCGATGATACTTCATCTGATAATAATTATAAAAAATTTTGAATTTGATATTTTTACAGAAAAAAAACTACCTCATTAAAATTTAAACAAAACGTTCTAACTTTTTCTCGGTTTTTATTTTGGCTTTTATGTAAAAAAAGTGTATATTTCGGAGGCCTAGGTAAACATTAAACAATTGCACTAAATAAAATAAAATAACAATATTTATATTTCTTTATTATTTTTCTAAATTATTAATTAGAAAAACTCGCTCTGAGGATGTTGAATCATGCTAAAAGACTAGCTAAACTTGTCTAGTGTTGTGATTGTGTGTCGTTTTCAGTTGAGAGCACTAGTAATACGGTTATTATTTTAGATATGTGCAGAAGAGTATTATGAAAGGATAGACAATCTGATTGAGTAGTGTCCCTATAAAAAACTTTCAAGAAATCCATTACCGAAAATAATTACGGAATAAATGTACAGTAACAACCTTACTACTCCTTTAAATGGAGATTACATGTACGAGTAAATAAGCGCATAACAATCACGGTGTTGCACCTCATTATTGAATATCTTTTCTATTTGTTGTTGTTTTTTATTTAAAATTAAATCAATTCTTTGTTACATTAAAGGACCTTTTCTATAGAAATATCAAATAATTTCCCCAACTACTACTAGGTGTTGTAGTTTTCATTCAAATCAGTATATAAAAAATCCAATTTACTTGGAGATTATAATTTTGTTCTATTTTCTTTATTAACAGTTATGCAAATGCACACAACATTTGACCATGTAAAAGGAGATTTTGTATAAAAAAAGTGTCCTATCTTTTAAATATAAAGGTATCCCAGAGAATTCTTCTTCGACCGCTGAAAGGAGCTTGATTTAAGTAATCGCTTTTAGCATTTTGAAAGCGGGTAAAGGTACAAAGATAGAGTATGTTTTTGATCTTATTTTGTTCAGTTCATCGAGCAGACCGCTCAAAATCAACAACTTTTTGTAAACTCTTTTAAAAGAAAACATAAATAAGATGGTTTTAAGTTGATTGTGAATTTAATTGAATTTAATTAAATAAACTGAAATATAAATATAGCATACCTAAAAAACTTGCCATGGATTTCTTAATTAAATGTAAAAATACCTTAATTAAATACCTAAAAGTGCTGCTTGCTAAGAGTTTCTGTAATTAGTAATTTGAGGTGTAGTATAGAGACAGAGAATTAAGGAAGCAGAAAATGGTGTGTATAATTTTAATTTAATACCAGTATTGAGTTACTTTGGTGCCTGTATTTCTATAACGAGCACTAACATTGTATAGCAATGTAATCCAAAATGAATCAAAATAGTTGTATGCATTAGTGATCTAATGATTTCGTTATCAAGATAATGGATGTTCTTTTGGTAATTGTTCTTTAATGAGTTGTTACCCGATACAAGTGTAGTACAATATTTATTTATTTTTTATACCTATTATAATCAGTATATTGCCATTTTCATTACAAATAATTATACATATTATTCCATTTATGAACAAATATTTGTCAGTTTTTTTGTTTAAACGTGTGGAGGTTGTTATATATTTTAATTTCTTTTCTAGTTTTAAATTTGGTTTTATAAGTAATGTAGAGTTCGGATATCGACGAGTCATGAGGTCAAAAACAGGGTCAGCGCAAGGGAATATTTGTTATTAATTTCTATACTAATTAAAACCAAATATTTGTTAAACTATTACTGTAAACTAGTACCTTTTAGTGGTTTACCTTGTAGTGTAGATGTTCTAAAAATGACTAGTAGAGGTAGTAATGTGAAAGTATATTGGCGCCAGCAGTTTACACTATTAATTTTCTTTATTGCACTGCACACTTATTCACAGTTATTACCACGGTATTATTCCGTACAAGCGAAGTATATTATTAAAAGTTGCTCCATTAGTTCTGCTGTTAAAATCTGCCGCCTGTCTGCAAAATTCCATTTATATGTTGGAAATAAACGTTTTATTTCGACAGATGTTATTGGTGCATATTTATTTGAGGCCATAAACAATCCACTTCTTTGCTCTGTAGTAGGTCTACTATTCGATGAACTGTGACAAAATAAAACCAGGATTCTTGTGTAAAACACTTTCTAGTTTAGTGTTTACGTGTTCAGCGATGTCTCCGGATAATTGATACATGTTGTGTTTTGGTCTACGTTCAAGTTATTCTATAGCGAGAGGGATTCTTGAAAAGCTTGAGCGTATAAAATCTAAATCTTTTTGGATACTGGAATCGACAAAGGATTGTTGAGCATATGCAATAGCAACTGTTCCTTTAGCATCCATTGTAGGACGACTCATTTTATATCGTCAAAATTCTGTAATTAAAATGCTGCGTTCAGTCAAGTACCCCATCTTGTCTTGGGTAGAAATTCGTGAGAAAATCACGCATATACAGTTTTATATTATTAAACGAAATTTGATTTATAATCGAACTAATTCTTTTAGATACATATTATTTTAATTCTTGTTTTCCACTAAGGCGCCATATTATAAAAATTAATCACAAAAATGGGTAGACCAGGATGTAAAATTGTCCAGTAAAAACTTGAAAGATCTGTGTCTTTTGAAAAGATCTATTGGATCTAGAAAATATATACAAACTCGGTAAAAAAAGTATTTTTCATTGATAGAAAATAAAAGGAAAGAATGTTACCAAAATAGAATTATCAATTCAGACAATCCGACAAGAACGTCTTGGAACATAAAATGTTCTGAGCTAACGAATTCGAAGAAAAAATATAAAAATAATAATTTATTCACAATAAAGAAAAAATCGATAAAACTGACGATTTAGTATCTATTTTTACTGATTTTTCTACAAATACTCCTTTAGAAATAAAAAATAAAATTCCTCCTTCAAACACTATCTAATATAAACAATAAATACAATGAAAATGCACTATTTTTAACTCCATTTGCTCCCTCTGAATTATGCAACTTTTTAATTTTTAAATTAAAAAGTCAGAAAATCTCAGAGCCCGATGAAATTCCTATGTTTATCAATAAAAATAATATACAATGTGTATAGAATCCATAACTTACTTAGTAAATCTCTCCTTTCTGTCTGGAACTTTTCTGATATGTTTAAAAACGGGAAGAGTAATTCCAATATTTAAAAAAAGACCCACATTTGTTAGACAACCAATTACGTTACCAAGGGGCTTGTCTAAAATTCTAGAGTATGTCGTTTTAGATCGATTACTATTTATTAAAAAATTCAATATTCTTACTGAAAATCAACATTGATTTCGCCGTGAAAAATCTATAGCTACAGCAATACATAGCTTCTATGAGACATTAATAACATTTATCGACGCAGGCGAGTGCCCTGTTGGTATCTTTTGTGATCTCAGTAGGACATTTGATTGTATCGACTACGACATTCTTATAAACAAATTATATAATAATTATAGTATTAGAAGAACTTCTTTAAAGTGGGTATCATCCTTTCTAAAACCATGTAAACAGTACGTTAGTATAAAGCACATAAATCAAAAAGAATTATAAGTTCATACAACTTACGCATCGTAGCATGGCCCCTTAGATTTACATGCGCAATGGATTTTGCATCTACTATCTCTACCGCATACTGGCCACTTCTTTCTAACTTGTGCGCAATTCGGGGGCCACTCTATGATGCGTGATCTGTACTACTTATAATTCTAATTTAGTTGAAGTAACTATAGGCGTAGTTCAGGGATCCGTAATGGGACCAATTCTTTCTTTTGTTTATTAATGATATTATAACATTATCCAACGACGCATGCTTTACCTTATATGCAGACGATATATCACTAATAGTCTCAGACAGATCAGATAACATCCTGAAAAATAAATGTGCAGACGGCACTGGAATGACTTGCCGATGTCCGAGCTTTACTAATAACATTTTTTAGTCACATTCTTATGGAAAAAATTTCGTAAAAGAAATCTATTATAACAAAAAATTATAAAAAAAACTGATTTTTTTTTTACTAAATTAACTTCGTCTATCCTGATAATTATACTAAACTTCAATCTCATATTCTAGGATTAATTTTTCTTGCTACACAATATGTAAGATTCTATAAATTAATAATCTCTTTTTTCCAACACACTGCGTAAGGGTTCTATAACGTAATAATCTCCTTTTTTATTGTTACAGGTAAGAGTGCTGGTCCAAACTTAATATACTGGAATATGTGATATTCAACACCGTAAGTCTTAAACCTAAAATTATATACAACATACTCACAAATTATTCCTTTCGCATGCTCACAACCATAGACAGTAATCTTTAAAACGAAGTTAAATAGAAAAAAAAATTAAGATATTGCCGCCTAGATAATAACCTTAATATTGTTTCATAATCATACCAGCAGTTATATAACAGCCTCAAATAAAAATGATGTTGGATGCCTACGATCGTTATCGAATCAAATTATTCACAATACAATAGAAGATAATACAATAGAAGACCTTCAGAGACATTTGAAAAACCGTGATGCGTTTGGGGATAAGCAGTATTTTTCATAATGTTTACTATTTTGAACTTAAACACTTCACCAACACGTCTAATTATATCTTTAAATATAATCCACAAAATACAGTATTGCTGAGAGAGCAGTGAATAAATTTTTACAGTGTATACAAAATACAGTGTTTACAATGTAAGAGATTAGTAAACATTTAAACAATAAAATTGCTTAAAGTAACGAGTTTTTATACATTCTAGGTATTTATTTTAATTAGATGTAGGTATATTTATTTAGTGTTAATATTATACTTGTATTTATTAGTACGATCTTTTATAGACAAATTTATGTTTTATTTACCGCTGAATCAGTTCAGTGTATGAAACCTTTTGACTGATGTGATTTGACTAGACATGACTGGACTGGACTGGTCCTAATTTGCTTCTGAAAATTAAAACATATTTTTGAAAAAATCGTGATAAAGTAAATCAATAAATGTTGTAATTAATGGAGAAATATGTCACGGGCAATTTGGACAAGAAAATTATTATTAACAACATTAATTACTGGCCAACGTTTCAGTGGATAGTTCCCACCATCTTCAGGGCTGAAAGAACCAAATTATGTTTTAAAATCAGTGCGAGCCATTATTCACATTATTTTGACAAAAAGAAAATGAATAAATAAAATAACTGCATTACAACGCATAAAAGATAAGAAATACATAAAACTTTACATTATATCACATAACGGATAAAATTACATAAAAAGAAATTCAAAAAAATTCAACAAAGAATTAAGAAATTAGAATTAAAAAAGGAGCCTACCCAAATTAATATATTGTTGTAGCGGCAATTTGAATTAAAATCGAGTTTTTCATTGGAAAAAATGTCACTATAAAAACACAAAATTCCGGCTAGTTGATAATATTATTAAACAATAATTCTAATCTAATAAACAACTGCCTGTATTCACACAGTAAACATTTTCAACACACTGAGGAATGCATATTTAGTAATGTTGTTATAAAGGTTAGATCGTTGGAGAAATATAATATAAAAATGATACTGAGTACTTTTCTGGAAGAATACTATGAAATTGTTAGTCTTATTAAGTTCTAAGGCCGATAGGTAGCAGTTGAAAATTTATTGTTAAATTGTGGATATTTTTTGTAAAGAACAAGAGAGCAAAAAAAACAACTGAATTGACATATATACATACATGCAAACCCATATAAAGATGCACGTATGTACATTTACATACCTACATACAGGGTGATTCATAAGGAATGAGTAATATTTTACCTGCCGATTATATAGCGGAAAATATTAATTTTCTGCTTAATAACTGGTGGTCAAATATTAATACTTACTGAGATACAGCGTGTTAAAAAATATAAAAATGATTCAGTAATGTTGTTATATTTCAGTTATTTTTTCACACATAAACATAAAAGTCGGTACAATTAGGTTTTTTGACGTGAGAAAATCGAATAACATTTTTGCGCATAGAGGGCGCGCTATCTTGGTTTAACAGAACTCGTCATAACTTTATTGTACTTCCTTCGTTTATGATCTCATTGCAAATTTTTTATTTAACCATTATTTTTAAACAAAAAAGGGAGACTTGTTTTATCCTCGTTAAATGCACCCTTATCGAGATATTTACATTTTAGAAAATTCTACGCACCCAAAATTTTTTTTCCGTTTTTGCAGTGATCCTCTCTTTCCTCCTCAAAATGCATAATTTGTAACATCCTAATCGTCGTTTTTAAAAAATAACTTAGTATCTGAAGAGGTGAAAAGTAACTATTTTTAAATTTAAAAAATGGTGGAAATAAATAATTTAAAAGATAAAACTATAATTTATCAACTTGAATAGAAAGAACGAAGTAAAAACAAAATATTTTGAAACTACAAGTAAAAGTGTTACATTTCTCAGAGAACATGTTATACATGGCCACCACCCACTTCTATATAACGTTTTAGTCACTTGCTCAATGATTTTCTTATAGAAAAGAAAGTGACACGGTTAGTTCTGACAGTCTCCTGAATTCTTCTCCACAACTATTCGCTAGTATCTATCTATTGTTTTGGAGTGAACAAGGGATTTCATGTAACCCCAAACATAAAAATCCATTGGGTTGAAATCCGGGCTGCGAGGTGGCCAAGGAAGCCGACTTCCACGACCTATCCAGTGGTTTGGAAACACTTCATTCAAGTAATTTCTTACTTGTAAGGGAAAATGTGGCGGTGCTCCCTCCTGCATGTACCACATGTTTATTCTTACGATTGGTGGTATATCATCAAAAAGTTCTGGTAACTGGTTTCATAAAAAATTTAGTAATGTTCTTCGTTTAAATTGGAAGGCAGCTCAAATGGACCTAAAAATTTGTCTCCAATTATGCCACACCATACATCAAACTAAATTCATAATGAAAATGCGTTTCCTGATTAAATGCGGATTTTCTAATTGCCAAGAATGACTATTTCGCCAGTTAAATACACCGCGTCTCGTAAATGTAACTTCGTCTGTAAAGAGGATATTTTTTGTAAAATGAACGATCTTCATTTTGTTCTCTTCGCATCCTACGACAAAAATTAACTGTAGTTGGGTAATCCCGTGGATGTAAATTTTGAACGGGAGTAAAATGAGACTTGAAACTTCTCCTTTTTCAACAATCCTACTATTGAAGACTGACTAATTCTAGTAGCTAATCACAAACGGCGTGTACTGGTTTTGGGATCACCAGTTACTTGAACTAAAATTTCATCTTCTTGGTCAGGTCGTATAATTTTGGGACGTCCTGTGTGGTTCTTGGGGCGAAATGAACCTATTTCGTCTAATCGATTGAACAACTTTTGAAAAATCTTATAATTAGGCTGTCTTCTACCAGAATATATTTGTCGATATACTCTAGCTGCAACAAAGCCAGAGAAATTTGCTCTCGCATAAACACAGATCATGTCTCATCTCTTCATTAGTAGAGCTGTCCGAGGTCACCTGACCGCCAGAGCCGTCATATGACTCATATGTTTACATCATATCATAATACTTGAATAAGTATATTAAATGGAAATAAATTTTAAAAATAATGTTACATTTTATAAAAATTTGTATAAAACTCACCCTTTTAAACAGATTTATGAAGTAGTTTGGTTGTCGTCATCACAAAGTGGGGAAGATCTATAGTATAATAGCATCAGGTATGTTTCTACAGCTGTCTCTGTCAGCGATGTTCGCTTTGGTGAAAAAATATGTTTGTATTTTGAAAATGACCGTTCGACATCTACGGATGTAATACAGGCATAAGTAAAACAATCTGTGAACTCACTTAACGAAGTTGTAGATGCACCATCACAAATTTGTCTTAATTTGCTAAAATCAGGATCTTTCTGTAATACATTCTCGAATTTTTCACTAACGCGATTATTTTTTGCGTCATTTATAGCCTGTAGCTGTGTTTTTACGTCGTCCACTATTTGCAGCGATTCCACTAACGACAACGAACTATTTTGCAATTTTTCTATTGCGTCGTGTAGTCCCCTATAATTGTTATTAATACTTTTTAAACCTGTTTCAAGGGAAACGCCTTGAAAGCTTGTCTGGCTTTCCCTAATAGCTGCAGCCTCGTTAGGGTTGAACTGTAGTATCACAGCTTTTATTTGTTGAAAATATTCAGCATAATAAAAAGCCGTGGAAATGTTGGTTTAAGAGGGTCCAGTACACTTATTATAATATTTAAAATAGAATTTTTTTTACAATCTGTCGTCTCGTCAATACATAACCAGAGCCGTGTATTTTTTAATCCACATTTAATCCTATTTACAATGTCTTCACGAACAGCTGGAATATATCTACATAACGATGTACGACTTGGTAAGTTCACCTGGGGATTGTATTTATTCCAAAACTCCCTAAATAGTTGTTTATCCAGTATATGTAGCGGAATGTTACAGGCTATTAACATTAACAATAAATCACACATAAACTGAGTTGTCAAAGGCATGCCATTTTTTTTATTTTGATGTTGCACGGTATTCATATGACGACGACAATCTGTTTTGTGCCAGCACATTAAGTCTTGATTGCAAACTTTACAAATTATTTTGCATAAATTTATTCACTGTGTCCGCGTACGGTCGTTTTTTACCCTTTGGCGCGTTTGACATTATGTATAATTTATAGCTACAACCTCACGCATTAACCTTTCAAATAAAACTGCAGCGTAAATCACTTCTAAATCGGCACGTGTGACGACAGCGCAAGACCGTGACTGTACTCCAGGCACATCGGACAGCTCTATTCATTAGTAAAATCGTTATGTCGTGGCATATGCACACCTTTACTTTAACACAATTTATAATTAACAAACACCAGCAATTCAAATATTACAATAAATATTCTCAGAAATGCAATAAGAGATATAAATGTATTAATTATAGGCCTAGGATCAACATTAGAGTTAGTAATAAACTGAATAAACTTGGATGTAGAAAAATTTCAGTAAATAAAAATAATTTAGGTAAAATGTTAATTAGTAATAAAGCCAAAACTGAAAAGCTACAAAAAACAGGAGTATATGAGTTAAAATGTAGTGACTGTGATGCTATATATATTGGACAAACTGGACGGAATCTAAAAAAGCGATTCGAGGAACTCAAGAAATCTTTTGTAAACAATGTACCTATATAGCACGGATTTTCTAAAATGTAAATATCTCGATAAGGGTGCATTTTATGAAGATAAAACAAGTCTCCTTTTTTTTGTTAAATAATGGTTAAATGAAAAAATTGCAATGATATTATAAATGACGAAGTACAAAAAAAGTTACGACCGATTCTGTTAAACCAAGATAGCTACGTAGCGTCCTCTATGCGATACACCAAAAAATGATAGCTTATTCGATTTTCTCACGTCAAAAAAACCTAATTATACCGACTTTTATGTTTATGTGTGAAAAAATAACTCAAATATAACAACATTACTGAATTATTTTTTTAACTTTAACATCCTGTATCTCAGTAAGTGTTAATGTTTGACCACTAATTATTAAGCAAAAAATTAATATTTTCCGCTGTATAATCGGCAGGTAAAATATTACCCATTCCTTATTAATCACCCTGTATATGCAATATATACATATATACACATATTTACGTACGTACGATCGTCACTGTCTCAAAGCCATCACCCCCCGAGACGTAATTAATGTAATTAATGATGACACAGCTTTTTCCGTGAAGCTTGAGGATTACTTACATAATATAAATTTTTGACAAGTTTATAAACGTATCACCAATAGACCTGTAAAAGTGTTTCACTAAAATTGATTTTTAGGTGGCGACGATAAAAAAAAGCTAGATCAGTATAATGACATTCTAACATAAAATATGAGTAATAATAGCATTCTGAATTGCTGGCAGGGTTGGTGATTTCCCCACGAATCCGTAACATTCAACCTCGAATTTGCAAATCCTGGCCACAGGATGTGAATTACGTATTAGTTCGCCACCCACGTCAGTCATTTATATTGATATGTCTTTGTTGATAAATTATTTGAAATTACAGGGTGTTCGTTTTACGCTCATACATTATTTAAATCGGTTACATATATTCCGCTTTAACAGAAAATTTAATGCTAATATATTTATTTTTAGTTGCATTATTAAATAAAATAGTTTTTTGTACAAGTTGGGCGAAAAATACACACATTGCACTATATTCATTGCGAAATATTATAAATCAATTTAATTGGAAAGAAACCCAAAAAAGTTAATAAGCCTTTTAAATCTTACGTTTACAACTGTTGATTTTAGTAATGAAAGGGCTAGTGAGGTTCAAAAAATAAAACGAAGCAAGGATTATTGCCATATAAAAATTACGTTTTTATAGATTTAGTAACAACAGCATAGATTTAATTACTTCTTACCTAAATGAGCGGCAACAATATGTTTTCTATAAAAATAACAAGTCTGAGCTACGTAATATTCAGTTCGGTGTCTTGCAGGGATCGGTGTTAGGTCCCACCCTTTTTTCTTGTATATATAAATGATTTACCACATATCCAAAGTCCGGGGAAGTTTTATTGGCAGATGACACTACTATAATACACACGAACAAAAACGTTAACAGTCTATTCTCTGATATATCCAATATTGAATCCCTTACTAATGAATAATAATATAATAATAATAATAATAATGGTTTATTTTCAAAATTACATACTATAAGATACTATAATTTAATTTTAGCATGCAGAATAAGTTGTTATAGCATATACTAATAAGTAATAAACCTTAGGTAAGCCTCACATAGTTATAAAAACTGGGCGTGAGTGCTACATCTTGCAGCTATATACACAAACATAATCTAAACCTAAAACGAACATAATACGTAACTGTCTACACACATTTATCTATATGGTATCAGTAGATGAATTAATATGTACACAGTTACACACATACAATAATTATAATTGTTATTATGTTCATTATAAGCATTAATATATATCAGGACCAATGATTGGTTATGCGACATTTTAGTGTTTAAAATTATTATAAAAGACAAACTGGAAGTTATAAGAATACATGATAAAATTTACAATATTTATAATGTTTACATTTATTATTTAGGTAAGTATAATTCAATCAGTGAGAAAATGTTTAGTTGGGTATAATTTTTAGATAAATAATGCAAAATTAATTAACCGAGAAAGCACCGGTATCAACAAAATTGTGTAATATCTGAAATGGGTACTTTTGGAGACATTTATTTATTTCGTATTTAAATTTATTATAGTTAAGATGTTTATAGAATGGTTTCTGACAAATAAACTAACTGTAAATAACACAAAGAGTGAAAATATGATATTATCTTTAAAAAACAACCCAGTCCATAATAATGTAGAACTAAAAGAATGTGTCATATTCCTAGGTGTATATATTGATAATAAATTGTCATGGGAACATCATGCTAATTTTGTGAGCAAAGATATTTCAAAGAATATATATTTACTAAGAAATCTGTCAAAGCAAGTCTCGCAGGCTACTCTTTTGACAGCTTACCATGGATTGGTGCAATCAAAAGTAGTTTGGGGACATTCACCACATAGCTCATTAGTTTTTTCCATGCAGAGAAGAGCTATTAGAATTGTCGACAATTTGGGGTATAGAACTGATTGCAAAGAAAGTTTCAGAAAACTTAAAATTCTAACTTTACCATCTCTTTACGTATTTCAGTGCCTATCAAACTAGAAATAGAGATAACTTTAATCAACAATTTTTGCGACTGACAAAATCCAGAGATGGAACGGGATATTATGCCATAAAATTTTTCATTGCCTTGCCCACAGAAATTAAAGAACTCTAGTATGACAAGTATGAGCATAAGTTGAAAATACTTTTAATAAACAATCCATTATATAATATTATGGAATTTTTCTTATTGGACCTTAAGGCATAACTAGATTATTATTCTGGACTTATTGAATCATACCATTTTGCTTTAGTTAGCTTTGTGTGCTGTAGCTCATATACTGTTATTTTATATAATATCTACTTCATACTTTACGATGTATATATATATATATATATATATATATATATATATATATATATATATATATATATATATATATATATATATATATATATATATATTTTAATTCTAGATGTAGATTTATTTTTATGTGTTTATGTAATAATTTATTCCATTTTTTTAGATATATGTTATACTCTTAGTTAGTCTTTGTATATACAAACTATTTAGTTGTGCGTGACTATATTATATTTATATTTATTATTTATATGACTGTAAATACTTTTTGTAGTATACTAACACGAATAAAGATTATTATTATCATATACCGCAAAAACATGCAATTACAGACACGTATTTCGGAGTTGTTGCTCCTCGTTAGTACAGCGTAGCTAAGGAATTGTATATCTATTATAGGATAGATCAAGAACAGAAACTAACACAAGCCTGGAAAAGACAGTACCCTGACTCAGTTGGTACCTTCATGTTCCCATGTGTCACATTTGAGGTGCATAGAGTTCTATGTGTTGACTGCGCTCATCGAGGCCCCACATGTGGGGATGCCTTCATGGGAACATGAGGCACCAACTGAGTACCGTGTAATGTACTTTTCAGCCTTGTGTTAGTTTATATTTTTGATCTATCCCATCCTACATCCAATTCCTTAGCTACGCCCCGCTGATGAGGAGCAGTAACTTTGAAATACGTGTCTGTAGCTGAAGAGTTGTTTTTGGGGATATATGATGTTGCTTTATTTAGATTTAAATTAGTATTACATGAAATGTATATATGTAGAAGAAAATACAAGTAAAACTTCATGAATGTTAATAGGAGTTATTCCAAAAAATATGTTTTCTTTTGTATAAACTTATTTTATAAGACGCTATAACCCTTGCCTGGTTTCAAAATAATGTGAGAGCATTGTGATTGTTTTCTTTTCTTTTACACGCTCTATATAGCAAATTCATTTATAAGGTGATATGTGTAAAGTACACAAAATGTAATGTAATATAAAAAGTATGTAACCTCTGTGTAACCTGGGATAACGCGAACCACTTTCGGAACAAAATATTTCTTTTGTACTGCTCTTGAGAGAGCATTATATTTAATAATTAAGCCACCTACAACATTTCCACAAAATATCATCAGATTTTATGTAGTATTTTAAACATGTATACAACGACGGTTGTAAAGTAAAAAGAATGTTTCGAGAATTGAGAAACGAGGATAATTATCATTAGTCGAGCCACTTTTGAACTTTGTTCCGGAATAAATTCCAGCAAGATATATGTATAGACCGGTTCGTATTTTTAAATATCGTTTTCTAAATCGAACTTTAGGCATTTTTGAGGAAAAGTTGGAAATACTATATTCTATATTCCTATAAATTTTGAGGTGCTGCATACGAATATTGCCGTTGCCAGACTTGATTGGAGCTTTTGCGGCCTGCCTAAAAACGAAAAACAAAATGAAGGCATTATAGCGCGGTCTGCCTACGGATTTGGACCCTTAAGTGAAGATACAGTAAACAAAAAATATGCAAAAAATCGGAAATTTTCCGTAGAAATCAATAAACCAAAATACAAACAACTGGCACCTCGGGGGCCCATAGTAAATTGGGCCCAAAGTTGGCCAAAAACGGTTTTTTCCATTATACTCTGTCATGGTGCCATAAAATGAAAAAAAGTTTTATACAAAAGTTGTAGAACTATTAAATACGGATCGATCTGTGGAAATCCGATGTCAAAAAAATTCAAAAATAAATTATTTATTTGAAAAAAAAACCGTTAAAAATCGCGTTTTTTTGAAACGCTCATATCTTCGTGAAAACAAATCATTTTTTTCACGAAACTTGGTAAAAGTGTAGCTCCCTACTAACTAAAAACGATAGTTTTCAAAAAATTTAAAAATATTATAAACATTTTGCAAAAATTGATTTTTTTCGAAAAAAATCACGTTTTTTTTAAAATCTCGATAGCTCATACACGCTTTCATATTTCTAGTCAATTTTGAGCTTAAAATTTGCTTGAAATGTTGTACTAACATGGCTATTTATTGCGCGCTTTTTAAATTAATCGGTAATATGCGAAAAATCGGTTGAAAAATCGTTTTTTTTTTTTAACAAAAAAATCGATTGTTTTTCAAGAAAAAATTTTTATCTACGACCCTTTGGAGCCTAGATAATTTTTTTTTTGAAAAAAAATCTAGTGACGCTATCTTTTAATATTAAGGGCTGAAATTTACAGAGTTTGTAGTTCAATACTTGTAATTTACATAAAAAAATACTACAATGACATATTCGCTCTCTATTCTTTGGAAACTTAATGGCAAGCGGAGCACACCCCGGCTCATACGTTCGTTCGCTCGAGCGGTGTCGTGGGGGTACGGGACGGTGTTAACGTGGATACATCTGTAAAACTGTATGCTCTTGTCATACGTACCGTATCGTAGTTTCAACTGCACACAGAGCGTTCATACGATTATGTCTCTTGAACGTTATGTTGATTCTTAAAGACATATGAGTTGACAGGTAAATAATAATTGTTAAGCAACATTTTTAGTATAAAAATAAAATATTTATTTTACATGAAAGTTCAAAATATTGACAGTGAATATAAACGTGTACAGTACTTAATTTATCCGTAGTTTTTTTATCGGAGACCCCTCACCCCCCCCCTCCTCGTTGTCACTGGTACGTTCTTCGCTGTATGCAGCGAGTATGGAAGAGTCGGCTTCGCTTTCGATCTCATCATCATCATGGACATTGGTCTGTGATTCATCCATCACCACGCAAGACTCATTAAATATATCTTCGTCCAAGTCGTCATCAAGAGCATCTGCCTCCATCGTAGTTATTTCTATATTAGTGCAATTTTCTTGATCGCATGTCAAGCACATGCTTGAACACTTCAAACCATGCCTCCTGCAGCTACAGATCTTCGTTTTACATCCGCTTCCGCATCTGCAGGCTATCGTTTTAACGATTTCGTGCTGGAACCAGCTGATCCGAGCTGTACGTGGGAAGCAGATTAGTGCCGTCGGAAGTCCAACCCCATTGTTCTGGCTCTAGCGAAGTTCCGAGCCACGTTTGCAACTGCAAATAGGAGCGGTAGGCATGTTGAGCCGCTGCTGCCTTTTCTTGAAAAAAAAATCGATTTTTTTGTTGTTAAAAAAAAAAACGATTTTTCAACCGATTTTTCGCATATTACCGAGCAATTTAAAAAGCGCGCAATAAATAACCATGTTAGTACAACATTTCAAGCAAATTTTAAGCTCAAAATTGACTAGAAATATGAAAGCGTGTATGAGCTATCGAGATTTTAAAAAAACGTAATTTTTTCGAAAAAATCAATTTTTGCAAAATGTTTATAATATTTTTAAATTTTTTGAAAACGATCTTTTTTAGTTGATAGGGATCTACACTTTTACCAAGTTTCGTGAAAAAATGATTTGTTTTCACGAGGATATGAGCGTTTCAAAAAAAACGCGATTTTTAACGGTTTTTTTTCAAATAAATAATTTATTTTTGAATTATTTGACATCGGATTTCCACAGATCGATCCGTATTTAATAGTTCTACAACTTTTGTATAAAACTTTTTTTTCATTTTATGGCACCATGACAGAGTAAAATGGAAAAAACCGTTTTTGGCCAACTTTGGACTCAATTTACTATGGGCCACCGAGGTGCCAGTTGTTTGTATTTTGGTTTATTGAATTCTACGGAAAATTTACGATTTTTTTAATATTTTTGTTGACTGTATCTCCGAAGTGAAAAATTAACATGGGGCCAAAAATAGGCAGACTGCACTATTATAAACTTGTAGAAATTTCGAAATTCGAAAAAAAATACATGAAATGACATAAGCAACTGGCGCTTATTCAAATGATAAAGGTGTAATATATGCAGTGGCAAATCAAGGAGGAAGCAAGGGGTCCGCCGCCTGTTACCTCTTTGTGGAGCTTAAAACCAGAAGCCTTTTAAAGTGGTTGAAATTACTAACTCTAACTCATGAACTCATCTAATTGTAAGTACAAGGGAAATTCGTAAGTCTCTTTCTTGTTAAATTTTGGTAAACTATATCAACATCCTGCCTTGTTATTGATGGTCAAGCGCCCGGCATTTCACTTGGCAAACCTGCAGAAATGACGACAGGTATATGGAGCGTGTTTTGCATGTTTTGCCGTTTTTGAAATTTACTTTTTTCTAATTTAATTCTTATCGCAGCCTTAACGCCAGGAGGTAGAGAGATTTTATGTCTGAAGCAGGCAAAATGAAAAAGAAAAAACCTTAATCACGTAATCTAAAAAAAACACGAAGGGAGCAAATGCGACCATTTTGTTCTTGCATACAATTATAGGCTGTTGTCGTTTTTATTAATAAGAATAGTAAGAGGTATATGGAGACAACTGATTGTTTTCGATTTTTGGACAACGGCGGATCAAAGAGAGGATTTTAGTACTTAATTATGCTAAAAAAAAATGTACTCGTATACCAATATGGCAGTTAGTTGGAAATTTTTTAAACGAAAGTGACTGGACTATATGTTTACATTTTATGTAGTTATACAAAAATATTAATAAGTTGAATATAAGAATAAAATTCTTAATAAACCTGATAATTTTTTTTCTATGAAATACAAACTCATTCAACCACGACTAATGTTATCTAATAAGCTTACAATGATTTTTGAAATAAGTATTCGAGGACACATGTTTTATGTCTAGGCTCCGTCTAGACGGCACAACACTGACTTATAAGAACAAGGAATAGATCACGGCTGATGATGGCAGCATCTACAAAGGTAGATAAAAAGGAGTATGAAATAATAGAATATATTTATCTGGTTCATTTACACAATTTAATGACCAACCGCAACTGTCGAATTGTTGAAACCTGTTACTGATGGAGATCGCAGCAGTATTCTTAGAAGTGTTCTAGAATTTCAATACCTTAATAGGATGAAAATATGTGGTCGCCGAAGACTCTGTTGCAAATAAATGCTGAATTACCTGTTTCTTAAATATTGTATTGTTCAAAATGTTTTTGTTACCGAAAGCTGCATACACAGTGTGTTCACTGAGGGGTGACGACATTGGCAAACATATTGTTCAGTATGGACATGAATTTGTAACGTGTAATATTTTTTTCGTAATTTATTTTTAGAAGACATTGATATCCACAGCAAGTGTCAAAATAGTTTCTGGGAAACCACTTTGTTGGTAAGAAATGTAGACAAATCTTATATTGAAGAACTAAAATTTGTATGAACCAGCAAGAAAAAAGGCATAATTCCAAAATTATTAAACAAAAGTATGCAACTTGGTGTATAAATCGAATAGCTCGTTTTTTATTCTTAGAGTTTAACATGATCCTTACCAGATAAGGATTGAATAGGATTGAATAGATTGAAAAAGCATCATTTTGAAATAAATTAGGTATACCGAATTAGTTAGCTGGCTCAGGGCATAAACTGATGTGGACAGTCCACCAGCCAAGAACTCCAGTTTAATATAGTCCAAATGCACATCTAAAAATTTAACAAGTGAGATTGTTATTAAAAAGCCGTTTAGAGGAATAAAAATGTATTTTTTTGAGTTTTTTTTAACATTTAGGCACGTTTAATTGGTGCTAAACGAATTTTAGCTAAGACCATCTCCAAAAACAGTAGGATCTTTTGATCTCGCTATGAGAGAAGTATCGTCTGTGCTATATGTAGGTTATATGTTTTTATTCAAGCGTATCATTTAAGTAAATTATTAATACAAGGGGCCCTAACACTGTTCCTTGAGGTACTCTATAGAGAACCCGAATATGATCGGGAAACAACATTATTCTATTTTTACTATTATTTCTTTCGTCTTTTCTAAATATGAATTTAAAAGCACGAGGCCATTGCCCTTTACGCCGCAACAGTCAAATTATAATAGTAATAAATCGTGTTTAGCTGTATCGAGGACCGTTGACAAATCATATGAGTTAGCGACTTAGTGCCGTTTAATGTTACATGAAAACTACATAATATATCCATTCTGCCGGTTGATAACTTTAGTTTTATTGCATAATTACTCTCATCTATATTAGGCAATTCTGATCTTAGTATAATTTTCTTGATACATATTCTTCCTTTCACCCGAAAATATGCCTGCAAATGTAGATTCTCTTCATTTCCATAATAAATGACCGTGCGTTTGCATAATGATTCTGATGTGAGCAAAACTATATAATTTTGAATAAATTGTAGTAGTTTAGATGTTCAGGTTCTCTTAATATTGCCCGTCTTCATTTTCCTACATATCTAATCCTTCGATTTTGAAATATAATATTGAAGATCCTCAATTATTAGCTGATAGCTTCGCTGATTACTTCTCTAACTTCTTTACACAACCCGGTAATAATAATTTAAATGCTTTTAATTAGAGAATCGCGTTGTTCTTATATATTAGCTCTGTCACGCAAAATGATGTAATTAATACTATCAAAAAAGATTAAGCCTACTATGACTACGGGTCCTGATTTAATACCAGCAATTCTTATAAAGAATTGCGCATCAGTTTTGGCTCGCCCACTTATTGTGTTTTTTAATTTAGCATTAAGAACTTCTTGTTTTCCTGATTTAAGGAAACTCTATGGTATGTCCTATTTACAAAAAGGAGATAGAAATGAATTAACAAAGTATAGGCCAATAACTAACTAATCATGTGTCTGGTATGATATCGTTTGAACAGCATGAATTCGTAAAAGGCAGCTCTACAGCTACAAACCTTGTGTGTAAATCCCAGTATATCAGCGCCAAATTAAGTCAACAAAGTCAGGTTGATGTTGACTTCTCCATGGCATTTGACAGACGTGACCACGGTATTTTATTAACTAAATTTGGGAACTTTGGACTTTCCAAGCCAATTGTGAAATTTCTTATATCCTATTTGCAAGATCGGTATCAATTTGTTCAATACCGTGAATACAGGTCTGGCAAATTCTTGCAGAAATCAGGTGTACCACAAGGTTCGATATTGGGACCACATTTATTTGTCTTGTTCATCAACGATATCACATCTAATCTTTATCGGGTACATTATCTACTACATGCTGACGATTTGAATCTATTTTGTGAAATTAAATCTGAGACAGACTCTGAACATCTTCAGGCAGCATTAGATACTATAATTCTCTGGGGTGTGAATAATATATTACCATTAAATTCCACAAAATGTAATGTACTGACCTCGATCAAATATAACTATAAACTGGTTGATTTAATACTACAAAGGCCAGAATACATAAAAGATCTTGGAGTTGTTTTTGATCCTAAATTATCTTTCATAAGGCATATCGAAATAACTACTTCATCTTCCTATAAAAGCCTTGGACTTGTTATACGCAATCAAAGGGATTTGGTAGCCTTCATACGCTTAGAGTGCTTTATGTTTTATTTGTTAGATCGCTGTTGGAATATGCATCAGTAGTACGGAATTCTATTTATAATGTACATATTTGGTCTTTAATACAACGACGATTTGTAAAATCAGCAGTATACCTACTTGATGGTGAATACCTTGATTCAGGTATTCAAAACAATATTTTACTTGCACGTCTCAATCTATCCGAGCTGGCAAAACGTAAATTTTTTTGTATAAGGTGGTTAATAATTTAGTGGATTGTATATGAATATTAAACCAAATTAATAGTTCCAAGAATATCATCACACCACAACCACATTTTTAAATTTTCTACAGCTATTACCAATATTATGATAGCATCCCCTCTACATTAAATGATCTCAAACTATTGCAACGTGGAGGACAATATTGCTATTTTTCCTTGTACTACTAACAAAATTAAAAAAGTTGTACTTAATGAGTGAATGACAATATTTTAATTTGTATAGTTTTGTATAATTTATAATTACTTTTATTGTTATTGTGTATTGTTATTATTATTGTTGAATAGCAATATTTTAATTCGCAAAGTGTAACATGTTGTTAGTGTTAATTAATGGGTACACCCCGCATAAAGAATGCAAGGTGGGGAAAATGCAAAATTCCAAAGAAGAATGCAAACCGTGGACACGTGTTTCTGACTAATTGGTCTTCTTCAGCACGGTGTAGCTGAATTAAAATGATGGACAAAACTCAAAAAAGACACTAAAGGAAAACCACTGACAGGAAGCCAGTTGCACCTTTGTGGCTTCCACTTGGATGGCTCAATATACGAGCATCGACCAAATATCGCACACGCGGGCAACTATAGCAATCTGCGTGGGATTTCAGACCTAGCAGAATATAAAGGAATAGAGAGAGAGGTAATAACGCGGGTTAAAATACATTACTGTACAAAACAATATGAATTAATGGGTATACGCCCGCATCAACAATGCAAGGTGGGAAAATGCAAAATTGCAAATGGAAGAAGAATACATACCGTGGACACGTGTTTCTGACTAATTGGTCTTCATCAGCACGGTGTAACTGAGTTCAAATGAGGACAATACTCAAAAAAGACACTAAGGGAAAATCACTGACAAGAAGCCAGTCGCACCTTTATGGCTTCCACTTGGATGGCTCATATGCGAGCAAGACCAAGTATCGCACACGCGGGCAACTATAGTAACTTGCGTGGGATTCCAGATCCAGGAGAATATAATGGAGCAGAGAAGGAGGTAATAACGCGGGTTTAAATTCATTACAGTACAGAATAATATGAATTAATGTGTACACGCCCACGTGTATATATATATTCTCTAATTGTTACTAGATTTTCTGTATTTCATTTTTTGTTACTTAAATTTATTTAAGTGTAATTGTATCCTCTAATTGGGTTCTGCCTCTAGGATACGTATATGAAATTACATAAATAAATAAATAATTAAATAAAAAGTTTGTACACAAAAAAAATTATTCTACAAAGCATATAAATGTGTATGTTTAATTAAAATACAAAATCTGAATGTCTTTATGTATAATTTTGCAGCCTGAAGGCCACTATTGTCTTTATTCCGTTTCATATGTCCGTTTGGTTTATGTATATTCAAAACGTACATAAATTGTAGGTTGTTGATCCTGGATAAAAACCAAATGGGGGACTCGCAAGTTTTTTAGCACTTTACACCTTTTTTAAATCTACTATCAATTTGATATCTTGTGGTTTTAATTTATATCTAACGGATAGTAACAGTAAAGTAATTCAAGGGTCAGTAGACTTTGCACGAAATTTATTAGTATTATATTTTAATCAGTTACACTCTTTAGAGTTTAAGATATTTTTATACTTTAAAGGTGTGTTTAAATTGTTTGAAATTCTATCCAGGACCGACTCAACTCGTACTCATATTAGTCGGTACGTTTATTGCAAGGTAGAATATCAACAATTCTTTTTAAATTGCACATCAGAAGACACTAGTATGAATGGATCCAGCTTATCGTGATGAGAGACTACGAACTAAAACGCTCAAAAATCTACATAATTGATTAATTTTGTTTATACATACACATCAATGGTAAATTCCTATCCATGTCAGTATTTTTTTATCAGTCTAGGTTGATATTTACCTCCTAAGAAAGCAAAACCAATATATCTGCAATTTTACTATTCTATTAATGTCAAAATAACTGTACATATGTAGTTAACACACTGTTAATATTTGTTTTTTCTCGTTTGGTTACTTTTAAAATGTTTCCTTAACCAACTCACAAACCTTGAAAATCCTAAATCGTGTAATTGCATAATTTGTTAATAATTCTTTTAACTGTTAGAAAAGTAAGTACAAAAAGTCACATGACGTGCTCGTGCTCATTCCTCGCTCCTCTTTTACCAATATGTAAGGTGACAATCATGCCAACATCTTACCTGTACCACATCCAAACCAACAACTTACCATTTCATTATATTCGTATAACGTTTCTATCATAATTTTCCAATCGTAAATTCATTTATTTTGTAATATAATTTATTTCATTTGCAAAGCTCAATTTTCGTACTCATTTTATTACCATGAAAATTTATAACGAAAATGTGACGGAGTAAATTTTCCAGCAATTATATTTTTTTAGTCTACCGTGTTAAACTTCAGAATAGATTGCATTCGTTGAATGGTTTTTTAAATAACGCTTTTTGACTGTGTCACAGCAAATATATAGAGAGCCTCGAATCTAGATCTAAAGCAGGCGATTACTTCCTGCGGTGATATTTGAAATTGTATGAAGTCACCCCCACAGATCGAAGATATATAAATTTTATACATATCGAAATTGAGGCAATATTACCTAATGTAGTGTATTATACAAAATGGAGAATATATCGACTATGTAGGGTAGAATTTATATGATGAAAATATGTAAAAAATAACTTTAAAATAGTACATATTATGTTATAAAATGGTGTTTCTAAATTATGTATTATAAGTAGCCTATTATAAATAAAGAAACGTTTAGATGAACAAATATTTGACAAATAACAATTATTTATTAATTATACAGATACTCTTTTTGACACAACCCATTAAAATTTATCATTTAGTTATACGGAAGTACCACGGATTGCAAAACCAGAATATTAATTGTTGTTAACTATAGTGACATTCTTGTACTGTGTATCGCGGAATTTTTGCATAGTTATTAATGAATTTGCTAAAAAGTAAACTTAAGGTGTTGGCTGATATGACCAGTATTGCATCTTCAATAGGATTTAATGTTAGGTACTCAAATCGTTCGCAATTAGCTTAAATAAATATATTTAGATGGACCTATAATCTCTTCAAAATAAACTTAGTAGTCCTAATACCGCCAATTAAAATAAACAAGATAACATTATTTTTGCTATATTAACCAACAGTTAATTTTGATCCTTCTAACTGGATTGTAATGTATAAATCTGTAAAGAATTTTCATGTTAAAATTGTTACAGTTCAGTTTTTGTCGTCAGATCGGTTTTAAATCACATTAACAAATCATATCATCAAAAATGCAAGACCTGATTAGATAATATGATTGCAAATTTAACCAAACAGCTATAGCTTATTGCCTCTTATCGTGGAGTTATTGCTCTTAAAAGTTTTACTTTTATTTTTGGAAAAAGGTGAAAACTTCTTTTGCAAAATAACGTTTCTTAAATATGTTGAAGATTTACAAGTAATGAACAATTATGGCCTTAGTGACATATTCGATAGTAAGTATCAAACGCATTGTTTATAATTTTTATAGACACGAAAAAATCTGTTTGAAAATAGAGCGATTTTATTATAGTTATTATTTTTTTTTTCGGATTATCCGATGCCGGACAGTCCTCCTGTGGCCTCCGACGCCTCACGGAAATCGCGCCTGCGCATTAACTACAGCCACTCCCCACATCCCGCAGGGTTAGTGACTGTAGATACCAGAATCATGTGTCCTAAGCAGACGGAGAGAACCCAGAATGACCGCCTTTTGCATTTGGCCCGTCAGCCACTCGGCTGATTTTTGGCAGGCCGGTATGGTCTTCAGTTCCGAGAGCAGCGTAGGCTTTATCCCTCCGAGTACACCGATTATAAGGACGACCATTTTTACCGAGTAGCCTGGATACAGCACTTGGAGCTCGTACCGGAGATCGCGATATTTGGTCCGTTTCTCCTCCTCTTTCAAGGTGATGTTTTTCTCCGCAGGTGCCGAGAACTCGATGACATACATCACCTTGAGTTGATGGTCGAGGAGGACTATGTCAGGCTTGTTGACTTGAATTAGCCTGATCGTCGGAAACGAGTAGTTCCAGTAAATCCGACATTTCTCGTTCTCGACAACGGACTCAATATCACCGGGGACGTAAGGCAGCACTGGTGTCTGGTCTACTCTGTACGAGTGCCTTAAATGGTATTAACGTATATGGGGCATGCAGAAAGTAAGTGCATGAGCGATTCCGGCGCGTGATGGCAGGTCCTGCAGTTGATATTAGAAGCCTCTACATGCCACATGCGGCTACGGGAGACCAAGGTGTTGATAACACCATCTTGGCAGGCCATAATGAATCCCTCGGTCTCCGACTTAAGCCCTGCTGACCTTAGAAAGGCGAAGGTCAGCCTGGTTGATAAACCCAGTGTTTCTATGTTCTTATAGAAGACACCATGCTCCAAACGATGTTCCTGTTCGGCAGCTCTGATTCGGGCTTTCAGACGATTTGGCTGAAGTTCAGTGACTGACTCAACATCAGCACCTCGCCCGCCTCCTCGCCTGATGTCAAATGCGAGACCGAGTTCATCTGCGGCTCTTTTTGCTGCCTTGAACAATCCTGCTCCTACTCCTACAGTTTCGTGATGTTTTACGAACCGCAAGAGGGGATCTGAGCTCCTGAGTATGTTACATGCCATACTCAGTACTACTCTGCCATGCGTACACTCCAGGCTCAAGAGTCCTCGGCCCCCCCCCGTTGACGTGGGAGGTACACACGAGGAACGGACGATCTAGGATGAATACTTCTGTGAATATTCATCATCTTGCGGATATCCCTATCTAATTGGTGCAGCTCCTCTACTGTCCACTTTACTACTCCGAAGGAGTAGAGCAGAACCGGAACGGCAGGCATATTAGTTGCAGACACCTTGTTCTTCCCCGAATGTTCGAAAGACCAAATCTTTCGGAGGCGGTGTCTGTACTTGCCGCGGAGAGAATCTTTTATTTGTGATACATCCTGGATGTGCCTTTGTTGCACACCCAGATATGTATAGGTCTCTCCCGCATCCAGATGTCTTAGGATGCTTCCGTCTGCGAGCTGCGCATCTTCAGAGGGAATTCCCCGCATCGTCCTCTCTTGAGGTGGACGACCGCACATTTGTCCAACTCGAACACCATACCAATTGCCCGCGTATATTCTTCGACCACCCTAAGAGCGTTTTGTAGTTCGCACTCTCCGGAGACATGAAGTTTAAGGTCATCCATATAAAATAGATGGGTGACCTTATGCCCCCGGTCGCTGGGTGGTCCACATTGATATCCGCGGGTTTGGCGGAGTCCAACAGACAACGGCATCAATAAAATCCAGAAGTGGAGAGGACTCAGGGAATCACCCTGGAAAACTTCTCTCCTAAATGCCACCTGCTCTGCCGTGACACGCTGTGCACCTGATGTTATGATGAAGCGAGTATTCCAGAGCGGCAGCAGCTGTTCTACCCACCCTCTAATCTCATCGATTATCCTCACCCTGTACTAGGGATGCCTAATATGGCTGAAAGGAAAACTCGCCAGTATTGATAAGTCACCAAGATTAATTCATTCGAAGGCGTTTATAAAATACCGTTTGAAATCAAGAGCCAAGAAAGTTTTAGAGTTAAATAGGGTAAACTTGAAAATCCTAACAGGCCTATATACCGGACACTGTCAACTAAACTATCATCTGCATAAACTCGGCCTACCGGAAACCGCCGAGTGCCGCCTATGCCTGGAGGATAATGAGAGGGTAAACCATCTCTTATGCACCTGTCCTGCTGTGGAGAGGATCCGTTTCTCAATATTTGGTAAAGGCCAACTGCTGACATAGGATCTGGACATACTCTCACCTAATAAAGTTTCATTAAGTGACTGAAATATAATTAGGTGTGAGAA
This sequence comes from Rhamnusium bicolor, assembly GCA_029963845.1. Lineage (NCBI taxonomy): Eukaryota > Metazoa > Arthropoda > Insecta > Coleoptera > Cerambycidae > Rhamnusium > Rhamnusium bicolor. The sequence goes on from JANEYF010005512.1 coordinate 217,967, forward strand.
ACAATAGACCTGCTGATGGCCACAGTGGAGGGTCCACAAGAACCCACTCACAAAAACCTAACACCTGATACCTAACTAGGGATGACTCATAACAAATAACACCAGCATGCGAGGAAGAAAGATTTTTGAAATTCGTAAATTATTTTCAATTTTATAAATTGAAAAAGAATCAAATTTTATGGTGTAACATTCATTTGTCAATTAATTTATATCATGTGTTATAAAAATTCAAGATATTTTTCAATTATTTCTTCCGTACATATCTCATATCTTAAACTGTTTTGTCAGTGATAAATTATCTGGTATCTGATATTTTCGTAGTTTCCCAACTACGGTAGACATTTCACTAAATATTTTCTTATTACATCACGTTCAGTGAGTGTATTGAATGTACAAATAATTTAAAAAAGAAAATCAGCTGTCGAGCGTACCGGTAATTGAACTTATATGTGTGTAAATTCACTTTCACTTAAAACAAGTTTAGATGTCTGCTTATTTTGTATTCTTTATAGTCGGAAACCTTTAAATAAAATCGAAGGTCGTATACTTGCTAAATTTGTCAAACCAACTCCTTATATCAACTTGCCAAATGAGGTTAATTTTTGTTCAACTTTTGTTCGTTTTTTTAGCTACTTAGTTGCTCTTTGTTTTGTGCGAACAGACAGGCTAATTGCTTTATGATAATATTGCAGATATTTCTGGGAATTTCGATATGAAAATATATTACATAAGGATTTAAAAGAATGATTGATGGATTCATCTTTTTCAGCATTGCAAGATTGTTCCTTTCGATTAAGATAAATAAATCTTTTGGTAATAAAGATTTGTTATTGAGCATTGAACTTCGGTTACCGTCTTCTTACTTTTGATTGATTAATTTAATCTTTACAATGGTAATAAGCCATTTAGATCTAGTAAATGCAATATTCGTTATTTAATTTAAATAGTACTTTATTATGTTTATCCTTAGTACGTCACATCAGTAAACAAAAAGTTAAAACTAATCAAAAACTTAAGCGTTGAAAATATAATAGAATTATTTACTACAGCGTGATAAAAATTGAATGACTGTGCCGCTCCTCCAATTGGCATGGTAAAATGTCATTTGCCGCAAAATATTTGGTAGTACGAGTAGCGAAGCCGAATATCCTCGGTAATTTCATCTTCAAGCATCTATGAATACACTTGCCAGAAGTTTACTAGATATGCGTGATAATATACACTGAGCGGCTAAAGTATGGACCAATAATAATAATAAACACCACAGAAATTAGACAACACTCGAATCTAAAGATGAAACTGCATGGGCGAGGTTTACATTTATGAAAAGACGCGGACACACAACTCTAATAATAACATAAGACAGTGCGAACACATACTTTAATAATTTCATTTGCCTAGTAACAGAGTTTTTGCTTTAATTTTTATGAATTGGTACGCATAACATGTCTAAACTATAACTGATTTTTAATTACATGTATTCAGTATTCCATTTCCCTCCAACTCACTCTGATATAAGAGTATACACATCTAGCCAGGCCACTAGAAACACGACTAGCAGTATGCGCAGTTTACAGTCGCCTGTCTGAACGAGCAACACTCTTCATTGCAGCTTGAAATCTGCTAGTTTGTTATCTGCGTATCTCAGTGCTCTGGCCTCTAATGCGCAATCGTGTGCAATCGTTAACCTTCGTTCGGACTTCGTATTTAGCCTAAATTCATAGCGCTATCGTGCTGGCAACAGACGGGCGACTGTAAACTGCGCATATCGCTGAATAGTTTGATCCGACCCTGGAATTTTTTTTTGTATTTAAACTCAGAGTGTTGTGCAGGGGTTTTCACATTTCAACCTTTTTTTTTATGAACAGTTGGTAAACTTTTTTATCCTGTTAAAATATGCTTACTTGAGTCTGCATATTTATTTTCCGTTATCTAAGTATTGTAAACATCTCCACCGCCTGAAATTGAAACGGAAAGTTTTAATTGGTACAAGCTGTGTGCTTATAAATTTACTTTTAGTTTACGCTAAACGAGTGGACACCGCCTTCATAATTAAAAGTTAATAACCGAGCAGGTTTGTTGAATAAAATAATTACTAAATTATAAGAACCTTAACCTAATTAAATCATTTTTTATTATGTAAATATTTTTATGTGTTATATAATTCGGAAATGATATTTCATCAATATCGCCAGAAAGAGGTTACGTTGCTACTGTTACTAAATTTTTCGAGTGGAAGTTGGCTTGGTACTTAAAGATGTATGTGAGTGATAACCGGAAGATGTTTCAACAACAAATTTATTTTTGAGGTTAATTGCAGCTTTATATGTAGTTTGAAATTGATAGCAGTATCAGTATCTAATTTTCCAACATAAAGGAACGTAAAGAATATAAAAACTATATTCTTGTTTTATGTAGTGATATCTACTTTATTAGCATATTTACTATTATTGAAATTTAATTTTCAAAGAGGAATGTTGAAATTTTATTTTACTTTCGAGTTAGAGAACATAAGTATTCTCTGATTTCAATTTTTCTGTTGCCTTATTAATTTTCACACAATTTTAAGATGAAATAAATTCTACTTTCATCACATTTTACTTTTAGCCTAATATGCGGAACGTGCGGAGGGTGATCTACATGAGACAATATATGGAAAAGCCTTTATATTGTTTTAACCTTTCACTTTTTGACATTTCAGCATCGGATTATCATTCCTTAGTTATATCCCCTTGTTAATAATATGTTGGACTAATCGTTTTCGAAAAAAACCGGCGTAAAAAGTTGGGATTTGAGTAAAATATCGAGGTAAGTTTGTCAGTTTACTCAGAGAAGCAATTGTTCTAAAGAGTGATTGATAATGTTGCTCGTACAATCGTATTTAAAAGCCAAAAACTCAAAAATGCCGGAGTACAAATTCTTAGAAATGACCGATATGCCTTTTATGTACGCCGGAACTAATAGTTGTACTTATAAAACTCATAGATTATATACACTATTGGATTTCATACAAAATATTCGTTTAATGCGATAAAAAGTAAGATAATTAGAGTTTAAATATGCGGGAGAGAGTTAACTGTATATTGCTTTATTACTACTAAGAACCCCCGGCGCAATACAATGCGCAAGCAAATATCTAATTTAGCGGCGACCGGAGGAGACGCCGCAATAAATAACATTCATTCTCATAGTTCTGTGCCGATGTGGCATTAAAGCAGAGGAACTGTTTTTGTCGTCTATCAGTTATCTATTATTCCATCACTGTCTGCTACATGAACCGCAGATTTTACATGAAGTCGAGACCTGTAGCATACATGTAGAGACCTTCCCTGACCGCCCATTCCCTGCAAAAATACACTAATCAATCTATACTAACAACTTAGACAAAACGTTACTCTCAAGTCATGGCGATTTAAATGACTGTGGAAGAAATCTTTCCACACGGATCCAGCAAGGGGAGGAAAGAGTCCTGTACCAAGTTGCAGCTAATCCGAAAATCAGGGCCTTGCGTTTGAAGAAGTGGCCTTCTAGAGTACCGTTTGGAAAATATTGCATGAATAACACCATGTGTATCATTTGCAAAGGATGCAAGCATTTAAACCCCAAAATTTGCAATCCAGGGTGCAATTTTGTGAATGATTGATGAGAAATTGACCCCAAAACCGCTTTTTTTGTCAAAAAATTCTTATCATGGTCGAAGCCGGGTTTTCCCATGAATACTAGCTAAAGTTTCACAATAATCATCAATATAGTTAGGATCCGCGGGGTACATTCTAAAGGACATGACACCCGAACAAGAGGGATCCTGGTCTACAGTAGATTTTTCTGAAATTTTTTGTACAATATGTTATAACCCAGGATGATACTTGTATACGAGAGGAAATTTTTGTAGGCCTACAAAGTGTACCAGAAAATAGGTCCGAAGATTCCTTCTTTTGCAAAGTTTAGAAATATTATTTGAATATGAATATCCTTTAAAAAAATCGATTAGTATAAGGATTTTTGAAGTATATATTTATTTAACGAAGTGTCCTATAATCAAAATATACGAGGTGCTATGATTGTTAATGATAAATACTAACTTTTAAAGTTCTAAAAAAGTATATTTTACATGCAAACTATTGATGAAAATATTGAAAGAATAAATACTTATTTTGTACGTTTTTTGAAGCTATTTCAGTTTCTATAATTAATATGTGTGTAATATTTTCATTGTTAGTATATTGGAAAATAGTAGTGTTTCACTCGTTTCCTTGTGATATCGAACTACCACATAGTAACGGCTTCCTCAATCAACTTTTTTAAAACTTTTGCGAAGTATGCCTTGACGTTATTTTGTTATTATGGTTGTCACTTAAATAATTCATTAACTGTCAACAATTATTTCATACGAAAAATATAAAACTATATTTTTTAAAAATGGTACAATGTTATACTTGTGGTCGGGAAATCTCAAATTGCAAAATATATGACGAAAATGATATTAACGAAGAGGAAGAAAAATGTCGCAAAATTACTTAGAAATCGGTTTCGTTTTAATGAAATTATGTTAAACGAACAGTCCAGATTTTGTTTAAACTTTAAAAGAAGAATAAACAGAGTAATTGAAATGGAAGATGATCTGTTGGCAATCCCTATTGACGTTTTAGTACAGTATAGCATAATGAATTGTTTTGTTTGTCAGAGAATTTGTCGATTTCGAGTAAGCACTGATGCGAGAATAGATTTTTTCTTAAAAAATTGGAATTTATTTACCCTTGGAAACACAATGCTGTAATCAACATTTAACCGAAAGTGACTTAATACAACTTGAGTTTATGGACAATCTCATATCTGTACCGCTACGAATAAGCATGACGGGATCAGAAACCGGTGAATGATTTAGAAAAATTAGGCAATATGCTCAAAAAGTATCATCTTCAAAATACGAAGACGAAGCCAATTTTGATGACGATGACATTAAGTCCATTACATCTTTAAATAGAAACCAATTTCGTGAATTATTTCAATTTAGCAATCCTGTACAATATGGCGGTGATTTAAGGAATGTCACAAAGAAACATTTAATAACTTTTGTGATGAAAATGAGACAGGGATTATCAGTTACCTGTTTAAAAACTCTATTGAATTACTCGTGCCGACAAAACGTAAGTATAGCTATTTCTTTTTCATCCATGGCGAACCTGATAACCATGCAGATGCAGGTAGTATAAAATTTGCAATAAATAAAAACAAGTAAAAGATAAGATACAACATATCTATATACTTAAAATTATAAAAAACACAGATTTCAAAAATGTAAAAAATATATGGTGATCTATTTAAAAAAATGTAACTTTGGTTTGTCCCGCTTTTATGGGACCACCTGTATATTCTTTGTAGGGATTCTAAAATAGCTCATTTGATTTACTACAACTTTTATTAAAAATATTTTTTTCTAACTAGAAAAATATTCAAAATATAGGGGTGTACATTGAACGAGGCGTGGGACAGTTTCCAGTTTCTTTAATTTCCCGTTTTTTTTTTTTGTTAATAAAAACGTTACTAGTTTTTTATTTTAATTTTCGAGCTTGGAATTTATTATTTTATCTCTAGAATTAATACACATGTGCACATTATTGCAGATGATGTCATTATGGGACGTAACTTGACAACTTTGGCAAAATTATTACAAAAGGATGATAGCAGTTAAGACGACAGTTTTTGAATTTGATATCATGGTACACATTGACTCTAGAACAAACTAATAATTTAGATCGATTAGACAATCCATCCGGTCGCTATTTCGCCGCCAGCCCCTTTAAATCCTGACTTCATTAAGATTATAAATTCAGGGCTACCAATAATAGTTCTACTTGGTCCCTGTCATCCCAAATCATCATCAGAACTAAGGATATTGGCGGGAAAAGGAACATTATTAGCCAGTCCTGCTCTAATTAATTAACCAACCACTCCATTCTGCTCGGTAGGATCAGTTTTTTTTATTATGAATTTAAAAATGAAAAAATTCCCTGTTAATTTCAAATTGTTGTCAACGGCAGCGATAATTTGAAACTGCAATTTTTTTAATATAGTTGACACATGTTTCGTATAAAATATACGGTGGAAATAAAGGAATATATTTAAAAATGGTGTACGAAATTTTTACCGTAAGATTTGTAACAGTTACTTTATGAGTTAATTTTTAGATATATAAGCTCCTTTCAGCATGCTATTAGATTTTTAATAACCGAAAATAAAATCCATTACGAAAAAAATTCAATCGATGATAACGATCTTCATGGATCCTCAGTGAATAGTGCAGCGTGTATGACGACATTAATGAAACTTAAAATAAATATTTTCGCCTCATCAAATTCGAATAGATACACCTCCATCAGAGATCTACATGAGCGTTGTAATGACATTGTACTCCGGATTATATTAAAAACATTTCAAAACAATTTTATAAATATCAATTGTCAAATAATCCGTTATTAAAAGACATCACACAAATTAGGGAGTATAACGCACCCTTCAGAATAAAACACAAACTAACATACCAGTTGTTGCCTATCTTTCGGCAACCCTTGTAGGCTAACCCCACTAAAATTCCAGATTAATCTTTTTCTTCTTTTCTTTTTGGTTCTCTTCAAAACTTGTTTATAATTATTTATTGAAAAAATCATTATATCTTGTAAGTAAATATAACTTTTGGATCAAATTAGAAATTGTTAAAAATTAAGCGGTGTGACATAGTCGCTCAACAAAAATTATCTTAAGAAGGGTTTTTGAGGTCGGGATTTTCCTTTCCTTGATATAGAAAATTTATGAGTGAAACATCTTTTCATAGTTTTTTTTAACCATTTATATCAATTATTTTTAATACTATTTTGTTATTAACACGCTTTTATTAGCTTCACCTGCATGTTTGCTTGCTTGTTTGTTTGTTTGTTTGTTTGTAACCAACTCTTTGGACTCGATTTTGACCCACTTTAAACGGACAGATTTAATTGAAACTTTGTACACTTACGAAGAACCGGTAACAATACAATAATTTGATAAGTTTATATCATTATCCTGATCAGGATCGCCAGTCCTTTCCTCACGTATCCTCCGCGTGAGAGCAAGAGGCTTAATATTGTAAGTATATTCCATGATTTTCAGCTCGGTCGTTGGCAGAGCGGGCAAGTCTTAGTCGACGCGAAACGACGGACTCCTCGGTCGTGAGTTCAAATCCCATGGCTGAAATAAAAAAATAATTTTTTTTTTCAGAAATATCTGTTGGATCGTAATATATTATAAATGTTATAATCAGCATCAATAAGCAATATAAATATAGTTTAAAAAAACTACAAAACACGCTTTCATAGCACATCAAACTAAAAAGTGAAAAATAAATATAGTTTAAAAAAAACTAAAAAACATGCTTTTAAAGCACATCAAACTAAAAAAGTGAAAAATAATTATTAATATAAACTGAAAACAATAATGAACGAAAAATACTAGTATTATTGTGAAAAAAGCGTGGGGCGCTTTGTGCCATATTTTTCGTATATCGAGCAACCCACGTTTTTTTCACAATAATACTAGTATTTTTCGTTCATTATTGTTTTCAGTTTATATTAATAATTATTTTTCACTTTTTCGTTTGATGTGCTTTAAAAGCGTGTTTTTTAGTTTTTTTAAACTATATTTATTTTTAACCTAGGCATAAGTTTCTAATGGCATGTATTATTTACATCCGTTTTAATTTAGAATAGGTGTTAGTATTTTAAATTTAGATTTTAGATATCAAATTGACTCCATCCCTATTCAGCCCTTCAATTGCCACAGCGGCGCATCGCACCGTGGATGTTTGGCTGGCTCTGGGCGTGGGTGTCAAAATTATTATTTTGTACATAATATTTAAATATGTTGTTTTGATTGATTGATTGGTGGCTAGTAAAAGGATTGTATTAACGCAAAATAATTATTTTGTCATCTAACTGTAGGCAATAATTTAAAGTAATTTACGGTTTTTAAGCATAGCCTAATGATATTTAGGTAGGATTAATAATAAAGTAAAATGGGAGATAAAAGAAATTAAATTATTATTTCATTAAAATTAAAAGAAAGATTAAAAATTTTTCTTCTTCCATAATAAAAGTTAAATTGCTTGCCGAAAAAAACTTATGATTAAAAACCAGCTATACAATATTAACACACAATTAGTTTGGGTTAAATATAAACCTATTAAAACGGTCTGGGGATGACTAAGTCTTTTTATAACCAGCACATAAATGAGGAGACCTCATCAAAAGATAAAATTTCGATTTGATGGCAATAGGCTTTGTCTACTTTCACGACAACTCAATAAGGCTGTGTTAGCACGCCCTCGTCTCCAGGATTATCAACATAAAACTTTATCTCACTGTTAACATTCTACTGATGATAACAAAAAATAATAACAAATAATTCATCTTCAATACTATGTGGATTTGATATATAAAATACCGATGCGTATTTTTTTTTTTAATAAGAAATACGTAGGTACGTTTTATTTGCTGTCATTTTATGAAACTAAATAATCGCATTTCGTATTAATAAAAAATACGCATCAGTATTGTCTGTAATTAACACGCTTTTATTAGCTTCACCTGTATGTTTGCTTGTTTGCTTGCTTGCTTGTTTGCTTGCTTGTTTGCTTGCTTGTTTGATTGCTTGTTTGTTTTTGTTGTTTGTTTGTTTGTTTGTGTGTTTGTTTGTAGCCGACTCTTTGGACTCGATTTTGACCCACTTTAAACGGACAGATTTAATTGAAACTTTGTACACTTACGAAGAACCGGTAACAATACAATAATTTGATAAGTTTATATCATTATCCTGATCAGGATCGCCAGTCCTTTCCTCACGTATCCTCTGCGTGAGAGCAAAGGCTTAATATGTACGTACATTCCGTAGTACAGACTCCTCGGGCGTGAGTTCAAATCCCATTGCTGAAGTAAAAAAATATTTTTTTTTTCAGAAATATCTGTTGGATCGTAATATGTTATAATATCAGCATCAATAAGCAATATAAATATAGTTTAAAAAAAAACTACAAAACACGCTTTCATAGCACATCAAACTAAATAAAAAGTGAAAAATAAATATAGTTTAAAAAAACTAAAAAACACGCTTTTAAAGCACATCAAACTAAAAAAGTGAAAAATAATTATTCATATAAACTGAAAACAATAATGAACGAAAAATACTAGTATTATTGTGAAAAAAGCGTGGGTTGCCGATATACGAAAAATATGGCACAAAGCGCCCCACGCTTTTTTCACAATAATACTAGTATTTTTCGTTCATTATTGTTTTCAGTTTATATTAATAATTATTTTTCACTTTTTAGTTTGATGTGTTTTAAAAGCGTGTTTTTTAGTTTTTTTAAACTATATTTATTTTATGTATTAGATCTATATTGTATATGGGATGAACCATTTGTTTTCGTCTTTTATTATTATCAACAGAAATATTTTAACAACGATTTATAAATTTAAGTTGGATACTTGGTGAAAACAAATTCTTAAGCATTGTGAAAATTTAATACGCGAGAACGGGGAAAAACTGAAAAGGAATTCTAGCTTTGAAAACCTTCTTCCCATCATCATTTCTTTACAAGAATTGGATTCTGGTTTTAATAGCTCAGAGTCGAAGTCGGAATTTGATTCTAACGTAGTAATGATGACTGTGGAGGGGACTAAAGCTAAATTTTGCACAAACTATAGAATTAATTAACGGTTGGAATGAACTTTGGTTAAAAATCCTCCTTCTTTTTTTCTATACATGTCGTTAATACGTCTTGGTTCTAGGAGAATGTTTGCATTGAAATTAAAAGCTCTGTCAGTTGTTAGTAATTCCCAACAACATTCCTGTGAGATGGATCCTCCGTATCTGTGAATTTTTGGCATTCCACGCCTTATATTACCTTCTTTGATACGCTCCGGTATTATGTGAGCAAAACATTTGCAAAAAACTTCGAAAGATCTGTATCAACTGTCATTAAATTTTCTGTAAAAGACGCAAAAGTGCGAGTAGAATAACCCGATTATATACGGTATACTCTTCTTCAAATCTCCTTAAAAATTAGAAAGTTTTTTAATATAATTTAAAAGGGGGTCGGCCGTTCAAGTCTCCGAATTGAACGAAACCTCGTGAGCTTGCAGTTGTCAATACAAATAACTATTTGTCCAAATAATAGCGCGCAACCCTCAAACGTCTGCGAGAAATAGGCCTCTGAAAATTCAGCATTCATGTTATAAAGCTTTGGAATAACTATTCTGCCACGAGCCACATGTGGCTCAGTAACTAAGGTGCTAAGCTCCAAAGCTCTAGATGGTTTGGTCGATTCCAGCCACTGCATTTTTTTTCAATCTTAATACCACGTAGTTAAGTGAATAATATTTGTAGGAAATAACTACTCAGCGGACAAGAACCCCGACCTGCATTGAATTGAACCTGCATGTCGTGTTTGGTAGCTAAGATCATTTGTCAGGAATTATTAAAAATTACTTGTAATTGACATGGAAGGATCACATTTATTACTTTATACCTTTCAATACAGTATTTGAATTGAATACATAAATTTTTAAATTGATTGTGGAAGGGAGAAAATTAGGTTTCAATTAATCGACCGTTCCTGTATTTTGACACATCTTCAGGACTATTTAAATTAGGTTTTCCTTGTGAAGATACATTTTATATAATGGATACATATAATAATTGAATCGTATAGTAGTTATCTATTTTTGATTTGTGCTTCTTGTGTTCTTTTGAATAATTACTATTCACTCAGTGAATATTTCTGATGCCTTATTGAAATGGTAATCTGAAACGAAGCTACCACAAGCAAAATTTTCAACATAAATTTGCCCTATCCGTGCACTACTTTACACTCATTCTGGGTTATTTAATGAGGTTCTGCACGCACAGGTTTATAACATTTTGTATTTTAATGAATTATATTGGACTCTTGTCATAAATCATACTTGCCTCGAAAAAATAACTTTAAATAAGTTGTTTTAAAATATAAATCGTTAATAATAATAATAGATTTTTTGCCCAACAGACTAATTCCATTTGGGGGGAAAAAAAACATCACACATGATAATACTAATACTAAAAAACTAAAAAACTATACTAGGAATGAGTACTGTCTATGCAGCAACTAATACATACTAAAAAATAAAAATAACATCACTATAGCGTAAATTGCAAATTATTATTAAAGACCTAACTTATTAGACTTAAACGATTATTAAAAACTTAAGATTATTATTAGAGATTAAAATTGTTATTAAAGACATAACAATAGTTTCAAAATAATACTGAGGATTTCAATAAACTGTTGTAACGGTCTTAATGTACTGACTTAAACGTGTGCTAAATATATCACATTGACTGCTTAGTTTGTTATATAGTTCCATCATGGAATAAATGGGAGACTTTTTAAGAATGTTAGTACGACTAGTGGGACTGTAAAATAGAACATCTTGACGTGCTCCTGATCTCGGGATTCTGAAATTAATTTTTGATAATAGCGTTGGACAATCAATTAAATGGTTAAGTAGTTTATATAAAAATACTAAAGTAATTAGGATTCTTCTATTCTCTAATGATTTCATGTGTAGTCTTGAAAGTAACAGAGTGTTTAGATATCCCTGCTGTGGATAGTTCGTATCAATTCTGAAAACTAAATACTTCATAAATTTTCGTTGAACTTTCTCTACTGCTTGCGAGTGAACGTTATAAATTGGATTCCAAATTTTTTTGATCGTACCATTGAGAAATACAACGTTTTAATTGCATCTACATTAGAGAATTGCTTACAATTTCTTATTATAAAGCCTAGTAATTTTAATGCCGAATTTGTGGACAAGTCAATATGTTCTATGAAGTCCAGTATAGAGTCGAATAATACTCCCAGGTCCTTAGTTGACTGAACTCTTGACAACTCTGTGTCATTGAAGGTATACAAGAACTCTATAAAACTGATCTTACGCGTGTACGTTACTACCTTGCATTTTGATACGTTCATATCTAATTTGTTAGATGTACACCATAATTCGAGTTTGCGTATTTGCTGTTGTAAAGTTAGGCAGTCCTCGATGCTGCTGATTTCACTAAATATTTTTAAATCGTCTGCAAATAAAAGTTTTTTCGCAATCTAACATATCACATAAATAATTTATAAATATAATAAACAAAAGTGGCCCCAAGTTTGAACCTTGGGGCACCCCCTGATGTTGCAAGGTAAGTATTTGACTTAAAACCATTATATTGAACATATTGCAACCTGTTTTCCAAATATGATATAAAGAAATTTAATATTAAATTACTCAAACCAATATAATTTAATTTTTCAATTAATAACTTGTGGTCTATTCGGTTAAATAAGTATTATAATTTTATATGAAAGTGGTTTTTTGAATATAATGTGTCAAGGCAAAATTACTTATATTTTTATGAAATATGATGCAGTGGGGTAGAATGTAAGCGACAAAATGGGGTTCTCTTCTAAAAACGTACCACATAAAACACAAATTCTGAAAAAATAAATTTGATCCTTCTATTTTAATTGAGAAAATACTAAACTGCTACCAAAAATAAATGCCCATTTCTTCTTCTCTGCGAAATCCCAGCCTATATCCTTTTAGGCAAAACATATTCTTTCATCAAAATTACACCCTCATTTTCTTGATAAATTATATGATATAATTTAATAGAAGTTTCGTATCCACCACTACTCAGTATGTTGATATTTTGTCGGAATTGGATAAAAATATAATAAAACTTCAATTTCTCATGAAGTCGACGTTTCGACAACATTTATTTTTTTCCTCAGGACTACAACAAATAACACACATTTTTTACATAATTTTGGAAATATAGTATATATACATACAATTAAAATTTTCCTTAAAAGATTAAAAATATTAACATTTTGAAATTTTTTTTTTTAAATTTCATAAATTCACCTAATCGCGCTTACATATATCAATCAAAAAAATAGATAATTGTAAATGTAAAACATTAAAAGTGTAATAACTAAATCTACTATATATTGTACTGATTCTACGGTTGGCTCCTTGTGAAGCATTATTAAATATTTTAAATAAACAAAGAAAATTTGCTTTTAAATGTTTCAAAATTGTATTTTCACGCTACACGTGTTTAGGCTTTTTAGGGCCTGTTCAAGAGTACAGATGAGAGGTACTAAATTATAATTTGTGTTCCTTGTTTATATATTGAATGTTACATCTGGCAACTTATACTAATAAAAATGGTAAGAAAGATTTGGAATTTTTTAGAAAAGTTAAATTACTTTATCTAAAATGTGGTGACCTGCGAATATTTGTTGTTCATTTGAAATCGTTTTTTTTATTTTTGGAAGCTTTCTTAATTTCTAATATTTCTAGTAAGTCTAATTTTTTGATTTTCTTTTCGCAATGAAGCAATTCTACATTATCCATATTTATAAAGTGATTGTTTTCTATACAGTGTGTTGACATGCCTGTGCTATATACGTTGTTTACAATAGACTTTTTATGCTCTTCAAATCGCTTTTTTATGTTACGTCCAGTCTGGCCAATGTATATAGCGTCGCTGTCACTACATTTTAGTTCATACACTCCTTTCTTTTGTAGTTTTTCTGTTTTATCCTTATTATTTATTAACATTTTTCCTAGGTTATTTTTATTTACAGATATTGTTTTGCAACCTAATTTACTTAATTTATTGCTAATTTATTGCTGAAAAAAAAAATCTATTATATGATATTGTCATAAGTTGTGATGATTGGTTACCAAGATTCTTTGTTAATTCGTTTACAAATGTCCCAGTAAAATTTTAATATATTAATTTCGGAGTAAGATTGACACCTGTATATGTAAATACAATTTTTTGAATTTATTGTTTTAAAATCTACAATTCAACCATAATAACAAGGGATTTAAGTACATCAATTACTTCAAAATATCTACCGTTATTTCAAATACACAACCAAGATGCTTTGGCACGATGTTTTAATGCATATACTGGAGCATTTCACTATTCACTATAGCAGCAGCAATCAAGTTTTGTTTTACCTAGTATTCAGTTCAAGTGTTTGTGTTCATTTTATCGAAGTTTTATCTCGGTCGGTCACCTGACATAACCCTATTGTACTTCTTCCTATGGGGGCGTTTGAAAAACATTATTTATCGAAGAATGGAATAACGGAGGAGGATAGTGGCACAGAATCATTGTCGCTGCTGCTATCGTGAGTCCTGAAATGCTCCAGTGTATGCATGAAAATGTCGAGAGAAGAGCCAGTATATCTCTCAATAAAAGATCGCATTACATTCGCAAATACTTCATATTTTATTGCCCTTATTGTATTAATGAGCAAAGCTCTCAGGTCGTCTAAGTCGTTTGGTCGTCGGGTAAAATCAGGTGACCAAGCCGGTCACTCTACTTATCCTCTACATCCAATCACCTGTTTGGAGAAACAGTAAGTAAATAATTTCTGACATCTAATCGAAAGTGAGGAGGTGTCCCATCTTGCTGAAACCAATTTTCGTTGTCAGGATGAAGAGCTTCTAGTGCAGGAACAATATTCTGTGTTAATAAAACCAAATTTCCCACCATCGTTAAATTTCCCTAAAAAGGGTTCCAATTATGTAGTTGCCGATAACACCTGTCCAAACATTGACTTTCAGGGGTCATTGGGTCAGAGAACAAAATTTTGTTTACAAAATATGGGTTTTGTTAGCACATACCCCACATAGAAAATTATAATCTCCTATTAAATTCATCTTGGGTAAATTCTTGAAGTAGGTAAGCGGATTCAGGGTCACCAGAATATGTAAAAAAATTTACAAAAATACTTCTGTCTGAAATATTTCTCTATTTCTCCAAATATTAAAAAAGATACATCATTTCATACATATGCATATACCCGGTATAATCTGTTGAATAACATACTTTATAAATCTAAGTTGTGGTGCGATTGTCCTGAAAGATATGCTAGTAAACAGAAACATGAGGCGAAATAGTGCGAGAAATAAAGAAAGGAAAAGAAAAAGTAAAATAACGTGATTGATACGTTGTTATTGTTACTGTGAGTTCAGATTTTTCTTCTATTCCAAATAAATATAAGAAAAAAACACGTCATTTGTACAAATTGTTTTTATACAAGTATATCGTTAAATTTGAGCTTCAATGCATCAACAAATATGAATGGTAAAAACATTCATAAAGTTTACCGAAGCGTATTTTTATATTCTATTGTTTTTCAACTGAACGTATAACATTATTGACAGCGATTTTATTCGTCTAAATATTTTTAGTGACACGGTAATAGCCATCCAATAAATTTAAATAGCAGAGAAATTACTAAAATCATTCAAAATAACTACTGAAGAATTATTTGATAGGAATGTGTCATACCTCACTAAAAATTAATTTATTTATCATGTCTCTTCAGTTATAAAAAATGTGTGTGCCATTCGTCTTCATTTTTATGTTATTATTTATATTATAAATACATCAATTTAAAATAATGTATTCTGTTTTAGCTGCATAATAAAAATAGCAAACAAGATTATATAATTTAGGTGGCACTCCTGATGAATATTCCCCTTTACAATATCTTCCAGACTGGCGTAAACAAATACCCAATATGTGGAAATGATGTACGGAACTCTTCTCTCTTCGCACGTGCTTGATTGCCGCGAATAATGGTGAATTGCATTCACGTGGAATATTTTGTTATGTAGACTCGCTAAACGCGTCAAAATCGCACTCTGAAAATGGAGATTCCTTGTGTATTTGACTATCTGTCCTAAACTTGACTAACAGGAGTTTTTTGGGGCCCCCTAACTGCAAATAAGATCCATTCATTCTATAACACGCATAATTTAGCTGGTATATTTGATTATTTTCACACGTTTCATACCTGGGATACCATATGGGATGGTTGTATTTAATGTGTGAGTATGTAGTAGTAATATAGATGTAAAAGAGCACTGTTTGAAATTGTCCAGAATTACGGAGTATAAAACCCTTACTCTTTAACCTTTGTTACGTAAATGTGGTCATTAAACGAAAGTTTAAAATCAAATAAAAATCACTGAATGAACTAGGATGCGCGAGATAGGTGCCCTCTATGCTGTAGAGAATTATAATTAAAATGTATTTGCGAGACAGTAATATAATGGCCCTAAAGTCCAACCGCGTGGCACCTCTAAAAAGTTATAACCTATTATTAAGAAATTAAGTAAATAAAACAAGTAATTTATCACGAACAACTTTAAAGTCAAGTTTATTAATAATAATACTTGTATGAAGCCGTTTGGATGTAGGTGTGATATATAGTTTCAACTATCTATTGCGTTACGCAGACTATGTTTTTAAGACGAAAATTTTTTGGAATTAACTTTATTAAAACTGTATTTTCTTAAATATTTTTAGAATTCGACCTTGTATGACTATTTTATGTAATTGTATGAAATGTTGAAATGTTTTAACAATGTGAATAACATCTATAAAATTAATACAAACGTGTTATTGCTACGGATATATGCATTTAATAAAACTATACACAAAGAATGAAGTTAAACATAAAATATTTACAATAACCAATAAACATTGATCAAAGTTTATTTCATCATTGTTTTATTTCACGTATTCCAGGTTTGATTTGATCTATATTTCAATTTTCCCATCCATACTGCAAGATTCATTGTTTCACATTGAAATTATTTTCAGATAAAAGGTATTTTAATTAAACGAACTTCCAGTCAAATTTATTTGCCTGACTTTCAGATGATATTGGATTTCAATCTACAATAATTGGTGCTTTGGAAATTTCTACCCTGAGAACTCTCATTTTCCTATCTAAATAAACTATTTGTAATATTAAATATTGTTGTTCAATTTTAACGAGAATACATAACAGTGTATTTTTGATGAATAAAATCATGCCTTTTGTTCTTTTTTGTGATTGCCGTGTTATCCTCCTGCTTGTCAGCTCGTTGTGCTTTTGTATATCGAATTTCCTCATTAAATAGCTCGCTTTATATTGTGGTTGATGCAGTCTCGTCAGAAACATCCTCTACCGCATTTGATGTTCCACAAAGATCCGTCATTTCGCCCACTATGTTTTTTCCTCATATTAACGACTTTCTTCCTGCAATATCTAACCCTATGCAGATAATATGTATTACGCCTAGTAGTTTAAGACTTTTTTCTGAATTTAAGAAGCTCTTTTCTGAATCCATTAGGGTAAAAGTTTTGTGTGTTTTCCAAACTCATTTTAATTTGGTTGCCAGAAACCATGTAACAGTTTAATTTAAACTATCTGTCCAGGACCTCATCACTCTTTCTTGTATTTATAAAAGTTGTGTCATCATCAACAAGAAAGGACAACCTTACTGCGTTCGTATAAACTAATACAAACTTTAGTCACCTTAGTGAATTTGATAGGGAACGAATAATCGGATTACAAGAGGCTGGAAGGTAATTTCGTGAAATTACCAATAACGCCAACACACTGTGTAAAGTTGTTGTTGAGTATGGTGTATAAAAAGCTGAGAACAACGAGCCAGAGGTATAGGACATCAATGAAGAAGACAGTGACAATACCGTCTTTTGGACTCTTTTATTATCATCCCCATGTGGCATATCTCTCACGCATGATCGCCAGTGACTGCAGTGGTGCAGAGAACGACTGCAATAGAATGAGGCATAGAATAATGTTATTTTTAGTGACGATCCACAATTAAGATTCCCAAGTTAATTATCTGTCGTGGCTATCGATATCTCTGGACCTTTCGCCTATTGAACATGGAAGCTTGGAAAGCTCTTTAGCATAAAATACAAGTAGCATGGGATGAGATAATCTCAGACGACATCAATGACCTCATCAAATCTTTCCGATCTTCTAGTGAAGGTCAGGATTTTATTCAGCAGTGCGAGGGAGCTCATCTCCTCCCTTAGACGCGCTACAGTACCGATGATACTATGCCTCAGGCGCCAGCATCCTGGCATTACCACCTAAACACAAGGCCTTAGTGCTGAGCCGAACGCATTTTCTTACGTCACCCGCGCCTGTCAATGAATTCTACTCGTAAAATGTTTCATACAGTTACACGTTTTTAGTATACAAGTTCAGTTAATTACGCGTGTTATATGGATCCTAGCATATTATTTCTTTTTCCGATAGGTTTCATGCTATAATTAGTGTTTTTTAATTAAAATCGTCAGTGTAGAAGATCGTAAACATGCCGTATAAATGCAGTGTATCAGGTTGCAAAGGAAATTATGTGAGTGGGTCGAAAATGCATGTTTTCTTTTCCAAAGGATGTAAGCTTGTGTAAACAATGGATTTCAGCTATTCCAAGAAATGGATTTACACCCACAAAGTGCAGTACAGTGTGCGAGATTTATATCATCACACAGCAATTCGTCATAAATCTCTGAACAAGATTCCCGAACAGGTCAGGTTGTAACCATAAAATTAACGTACCCTCGTTTGCAGTCAGACGGAATACCTATTAAATTTCCTTGTTGTCCCGAATATTTTTCAAAACCTTTTTCTGTTCGTCAAAGTAGGGATACTAAACTTTGGGCAATTGAGCAAGATAATTTAGTTTAAGCCCTTCAGGGAAGTGAAAAAGAATATTTACCTCTCCAAAGTTCTATCAGCTATAAATAGTACGAAGAATTTCTCAATATTGATTACGTTAACAGAAAAATAATTATTCGATACAGTGTCAGTTTTTACGATTTAATATTTTGGTAAATAAAAATAAGTGCAGATTTTCTAAAAATTAAATTGCATAAGACGTTACTTGGTGATTCATAAATGATAATTAATTATTGCGATATAATAGAGCACATTTTACTTTGTTGACTCCAAAAGACAGTTTTAACTTTTTCAAATTATATTTTAGAGTTAAGCCACAATATTCTAAGTTTAAACTATCTTAAAATACTGCATGTACAAAAAAGCTTAACATTAAATTTAATAGAATCGAAATGTTTAAATCTATCAATAGCCCCGGCAGTTATTTACTTAATGACCAATTAGACATCAATCTTCATTCAATCTTTGATGTTTTTAGATTATAATTCTTGTTTGTTAATCCTAGTATAGAAATTTTTATTTATTGACTTATTGCTTCATAAACCATGTTACAAATTTCCCATTAAAATGTGATTCATTACATTGTATTGATTTTCTAATTTATTATTTTTTGAAATTTAAATATAAAATCTATTCTCATATTCATTTGCACAATAGTTTAGTACATGAATTTTGCTGAGTATTTGCTTTGAAATTTCGTTTTCCTTTTAAAAAACTGAATGGGGTACGATATAAGGGCTCAATTCGCGGCTGGCAATCCCTTTTTCACAAGAAGCCCTTACTGAACGCTGACACTAATTTAGCACTGTTTATTATTATTCGTTTTTACTATGCTCACGGCTAAGTAAGCTGGCTCGCCTGGACCAGTGGTTGTGACGACACCCCACCGCATTGAAGCTGTGTTTTTAGGTGGTAATAATCCTGGGCATATAGGGTTTGCCCCAACAACTACAATGATAGATTGATAAATCTGCAGTGGCCTATTAGAAGTCCGATTAAAATATTCTCTCCCCAGCCCAGTACCTAGGCCGATCTCGACCTGTTCGGCCCCGTCACAAAATCTCGAGTTTGCTTACAACTTTAGTACCAAATATGTTTAGATTTATTCACATAATTGTTCAGTTTATTTAAACGTTATTTTTTATTTAACAAAAATGATGCCTCAGACAAATAGTTATGTGTTGAATAAGTAATAATTGTTTACTTGCAAAACTTGTTCTATAAACTTAATTTAATATAACCGTTTTGAGAACTATACAGGGTGGGGCAATAGTGCGTCGGACCTCGATATCTGGAGTTCTACGATAGCTAGAAATTTTTTAAAAAATTGCAAGTAAACTAGATGAAAAAGTCTATAACTGGAAATTATTTTCGAACATACAGTGCGAGCCAAGACGAAATTACAGGACCAAGTGCCTTTTTTTTAAATGGAATGCTATGTATATCAGTACAATTTTTGAAGCCTTTTTCTATGCTCTATTCATTCCTATATTATTATTGGCTATCTCCCAACCACTTTGATGTAATGAATTTTTTTGTTGAATTAATGCCATCTGCAGATGGATATTAAAAAATCACCACAGTCACAATTATGGGTTTTAAGTAAAACTTATGTGAATACCAGTTACAAGACATCTAATTAATATTGCTCTATGCGCTTTTGAAATGAGGTTCTCACTGTTCCTAAAACTGCCGGTGTGATAGATCTAAAGGCAGTTATTATTCTTTCCTTTATATTTTGTACTGTTGTTGGTGTGTCTCTATAAACAATTTTCTTCACGTATCCCCATAAAAAGAAATCCATTTTTGTAAGATCTGGGGATCTAGCAGGCCATTTAGTGGGTCCATTTCTTCCAATGCATTGATGAGGGTAGGTATTATTTAAGTGGTCTCTAACTGCATTTAAATAATGTGGTGGAGCACCATCTTGCTGAAACCACATCCTGTTTCGAATTCTTCCTGGGAGATTTACCAATAATTGTGGCAGATAGTTTTCCAAAAAATGAAGATAAATAGCTCCAGTCAATGTACCATCAAAGAAATGTGGCCCTATTACATGTTCTCCAATAAGTCCTCCCCAAACGTTTATAGACCATCTGTGTTGGTTATCAACTTTCATAAAATAGTGAGGATTTTCCGAAGTATAATAATGGAAATTGTGCATATTAACAAATCCATTTTTATGAAAAGTTGCCTTATCAGTGAATAAAACATTATTGAAGAAGTTGACATCAACTTGCATTTTACCTCTGGCCCAATTACAAAATTGTAGGCGCTTTCGAAAATCGTCATCAGATAATTCCTGGTGCATTTGAATATGATACCTATGCATGCAACTTATTTGTTTTTAAGATTCGACCCACAGACCGTCTAGTTATTCTTACTAATGAGGTCACTTCTCTTTGACTAACATGGGGATTCTCAACCGTTGCCAGCACCACAGAAAACTCATTTTCTTCGTTCACAACACATTTTATTCTTTCACTTTTTTTATATTCGACATTTCCAGTTTCCAGAAATCTATCGAGAAGGTTTTGGAAGCTGCTAACATCAGGAAGCCTTCTTTCAGGATAACGTTGATGATAAATTCTATTGGCAAGTAAACAATTTCTGTCAGACTCGCCCAAAACAAAAGTCATGTCTACAAGTTCCGCTTTATTAAATATTGTAAAATTCCAAATGTTTTAAATTCAATACAAATTGTAACTAACGACCGATAAGTGTGATAAATGCTCCTTTGTACACGACAATTTATACCAAACTGAGGTTTTATTGCTTGTCGAATAACGAAAACAGCAAAAAAATGTACAAAAAAACATTACAGTAAAGGACTGGTTAAATACTATTTACTCATTTCAATGGAAATGGTCCCACTGAATGGCCTCATTTCAAAATTGCATAAAGACGTGTGTCAATCAAAATGGCCAACATGTGGAACATTTATTATAATTTTTTCTACTGAGTTATTTGAAGACACCTCTTTTTTTTAAGTTTAATTTTGAATGTTGTAATTATTGCTCAATAAAACGAAAATGGTTGCAATTAGCCATAGGGAAGTACTTACAAAAAATGTTCGTTTTTCATTTTTACATCACATCGTTGAAAAATATACAGGGTGTTCCATTTGAAATAATTGAGAAAATTCAATTTAAAAAGTTCTTAGTTGAATACTAATTTTTTGCTCTCCTGTACATTTTTAGGAAATAAAAATGATTCAAAAACATTAATTAGATGTCTCGTAACTGGGGTTCCCCCAAAATTTTTTTTACCCATAATTGTGACTGTGGTGATTTTTTTAATATCCATCTGCAGATGGCATTATTTCAACAAAAAAATTCATTACATCAAAGTGGTTGGGAGATAGCCAATAATAATATAGCAATGAATAGAGCCTAGAAAGAGGCTTTAAAAAATGTACTGATATACATAGCATTCTATTTAAAAAATCGGCACCTGGTACTGTAATTTCGTCTTGGCTCACCCTGTATGTTCGAAAATAATTTCCAGTTATAGACTTTTTTATTTAGTTTACTAGCAATTTTTTTAAAAAATTTCTAGCTATCGTAGAACTCGAGATATCGAGGTCCGACTTACTATTGCCCCACCCTGTAGAATATCAGCCGGAGAACAATGGGATAAGCTCATATATCATTTTTTCTTGGTAAAGTGAAAAGTTTGCCAACTTGAGAAACAATTACCCCTATTTTATGCCGGCTAAGCTAGATACTGCGTTTAAAGTCATTGTGTAACGTTGACAGGCTCGTCTTTTGATATTTTATTATATTCATTCATTTTACTACCACTTGAATATATATATGTAGGTACGTTTAATTTGTCAGTGAACAAAAATAGCACTGGAGCGAAATTATGTTGCGTAATACTTTTGAAAACCGAGTTTTCGTAAATAATATACAAGGCATTAATACGTTGCCATTGAAGAAACTGTGTTTAATTTAAAAGTTACTTTTTTAAAACTTTCCAATTATGCAAAAGTGTCACCGGCAGCACCTCCTGTGCGGGAAAGCTTTGAAACAGATTTTTTGTGAGTGGGTTTTTTGTTATTTAAGTTGGCAACTTGGAGCGTATTTATGAGGGGTGCAAATCTCAAAGACGAATAAAGGTAAGCTGAAATTACCTTAATTTAAATATTTGACACACGGATATAATACATTTTATAGGCTTATTTTAATTGCACGAATGTTTTGTACAAACCGAGCAGATTATTGGATTTTAAAGAATTGCCCCTTTTCCAGTTGATAATGATAAATATATTGTAGATGACTGAAAATGGAAAATCTTGAAAAATGTACAAAATAGCGCAGGTAATTGAAATCGAATTTGAAACTAGACTTTAGTTATTTGAGGACAACATTGTTTTATAAAAATTGTAGTTTTTTTCATTAAAGTTTGTAATTCATTGTCACATAATATATATGTATGAAAGGACTATAAATATTTGCAGTAAAATTATTGTAGTTATAAATAAGCCTGGCCAAGCGATGGTAGATTCAGGGTCGGGCGCAATACCAGTGCCATCGCGCGCATGTTTACGATGACGATTACACAACACACTTCAGTTGTTATCTGTCGGTCGATGCATAGAATACTAATAAATAATAAATAATGTTGAGCGTAAAGAGTAGAAAACGACCGTACGCTGATAAAGTGAATAAATTTATCGGTGAATTTCCAGACCCAGGTAACACTAATGCTCTTATTAAGATCTCCAAGGTCGCTTTAAAATTATACAATATAACTTCGAATAAAACCAAATGATCTTCAAGACAAGCTTAGGATCACCATAAAGCAGCTTCTAGCCAAAAAGGGCCCATCCTAAAAGGGTCTTGAAGACTAAATTTTAAAACTATATTAAAAACCATTTAATTTTAATTTCATATTCTTAAAGAGTTCTTCGAGGCAACCTTAAATTTATGTATTAAAACGTTTTGCATTTAAAATAAAATTGCAGCAGACTAAATTGCCTTGAGAATCATTATAATTAATCCTAAAATGGTTTTATCTTGTTTTAGAGTCGGACAACTTTATGCGTGAAATAGTTAAAACAACGGCAAGTCTCTAATGGGGCAGAGTGGTAATATTTTAAACGTAACGCATATAAAGCTGATCAAAAATAATATTCAAATGCAAACTATTCTGGTAAAAATTACCAACGGATGGCACTTTTCTGACAAAATATAATAAAATACTTCTACATAACTCGAGCGCTACCAATATTATGTGTTTTTTTATTATCTAAAAATTTTTTTAAAAATATCGTCAATTTTTATTTTGCATCTAAACATCCAAATGCATTTTTTTTATTAAATTGCATGTTTGGACACACCGTCCTTCAGTTATTTAAGAAGATGTAAAGCGCATATATTTCAATAATATTTTTTTCTTTGGCTATTGAAAATATTCATCATGGCGGGTCTGTATCTTATATAAAAAATGGCGTGGTCTAGATAAAAACTGATTGCAAGTTAATAGAACATTTTAAATCTTACAAGACTTAAAATAGCGTTTTATTTACCACTTTAAGTACAATTACGCTCCCAGACATTTATTTACTCTTCCTTTTAAAACTGAGTTGCTTTAATATATTCAAACTCGTGGCCTTATTGATTTAAAGGGATCTGGCGCGCGTATGAAATCCTAACCTTAAAATTGTACCGGTTTTGTGATTGCTGGATTTAGTGACTTCGTTTTAATTTAAAATACTTGTCACTAATATTTTCCATTTTAAATTTGTCTTCTAGTTTTCATTCATGCATAAAGTAGGTACACGGACTGCACTGGTTCACTAAATCAGCAATCAGTTTATTGACAGATGGCGTGTTTTCTCCGATTATGGAGGGGGTAGAATTAGTTTTAATAAAGTCATCAAAAATCCAACAGGCGTTTCTTTTAATCAAATTGACTAAATTAAAACCTTTGACTTTAAAATATTCTTAATTTACTCTTTAAAAAGTAAAAACTATGTTTTAGGATTTAATGTGGAATTTCATTGAGCATATAGGCTTAAGATAAAATAGTTTTCTTAATGGGTTTTAATGACTACATCAAGGATACTCCATAAAACTACATTAAAACCATTTGTTCCAAAATGTATTGTTTTAAAACCAACTTGCTATTTAATTCTTTAAAAGGCAAATTAGTTTTAAAATAGCCAATGTCAAGAGTATTATAAAACTAGTATAAGATCAATAAGGCATTAGGAGCAAACAGTTTTTTTATTTTAATTTAAAGAGTGCATTAAATCCTTTGCATAAGAATCAGTGGTCTTTAAGAACTTTTAGTTTATCTTAAGGTAATTTTAAAACCACTATCATTTTATTGAACATGTTAAAGCACTTTTAAAACCTAAATAAATCAAAAGTATCTTAGAGTTGTTACTTGGGGATTTATTCTATGATGGATGTAAAATAATTTGTAAAGTTTGTAATCAAGGCTTAATGTGCTGGAATAAATACGGCTGCAAAATTCATGTCAATAGTAACCGGCATAAAAATAAAAAAATGGCGTGTCTTCTTTGGAACCTCAGTTTATGTTTGATTTACTGTTAATGCTGATTGCCTGTGATGTTCCTCTGCGCATATTGGATAAACCAGCATGTCGGGAGTTCTGGAATAAATACAATCCCCAGGTGAATTTACCAAGTCGTTCATCGTTACGTAGATATGTACCAAGTATTCGTGAAGACATTGTAAATAGGATTAAATGTGCATTAAAAAATACACGGCTGGGGTTATGTGTTGACGAGATGACAGATTGTAAAAAAAATTCTATTTTAAATGTTACACTACGTGTACTTGACCCTGTTAAACCAACATTTCCACTTTTACTAGCTAGCAAAAGACTAACTGCGTGTACAGGCGAAACAGTTACGCGGGTGGTGTTGGAGACTTTCGAAAAATTTGAACTGTCAACAAGTCAAGTGTTGATGTTTGTGACCGACGGTGCTGCGACAATGCGTTTGGTGGGCCGTTTTCTTCAAAGAGACGATTGTAGGTTTTTACATGTTACGTGTAAAGTGCATGCGTTCCATCTTATAGCAGAAACGATTCGAAAATGTTTTCCAGAGGTAGATGCATTAATAGCAAATACAAAAAAAGTATTTCTCAAATCTCCTAACGGCTTCGAGCATTTCACACACTGTGTCCTGGTATTCCGGAACCACCAGAGCCGATTCTTACACGTTGGAGAACGTGGTTAAAGGCAGCTTTTTATTATGCTGAATATTTTCAACAAATAAAAGCTGTGATACTACAGTTCAATCCTAACGAGGCTGCAGCTATTAAGGAAAGCCAGACAAGCTTTCAAGATGTTTCCCTTGAAACAGATTTACAAACTATTTATAATAATTATAGAGGACTACCCGACGCAATAGAAAAATTGCAAAATACTTCGTTCTCGTTAGTGAAATCGCTGCAAATAGTGGACGACGTCAATACACAGCTACAGACTATAAATGACGCAAAAAATAAGCCCGATATTGAAAAATTCGAGAGTGTATTACGGAAAGATCCTGATTTTACCAAATTAAGACAAATTTGTGATGGTGCATCTACAGCTGCGTTAAGTGAGTTCACAAAGTGTTTTACTTATGCCTGTATTACTTCCGAACGATCTTTTTCAAAATACAAACATGTTTTCACCACAGCGAACATCGCTTACTGAGACAACTGTAGGGACATATCTGATGCTACACAGTTATTATAGAAGTGATCCAGTTTGTGATAACGACAACCAAGCTACTTCATAAATCTGCTTAAGAAGGTGAATTTTGTACATATTTTTATAAAGTGTACCAGTATTAATAAAATTTATTTCCATTTATTATATTTATTTATTTATTTATTATTAGTTATCACTTAGATATACAATGTACATATGTGAACGTCATTTAACAGTTTAATAATAATGTGCAGCACTAAGCTTACAAAATATAAGGAAATACATAAAAAAGAATTTAAAGCGAACGAAATAGTACAAAAACATACATCACAATATATAAAATATTTTTGTTTTTATTATTGTACTTATTCAAGTATTGTGATATGATGCATACCCAGTACGTCTCTGTAGGAATAATGACCTTGGCCAGGCTTAGTTATAAACAACAAATATTGTTTGACTGTATGTTCTCTTAGGATGGTAGTAACCATTTACGTCAAAGTAAGAAATTAACTATAATGTACAGAAAATTACCATATGGTCTTTGGTGAACTCAAACAAACATTTTATAAAGTACCTATATATTGGAAGGATTTTAATAAAAATATAATTGTGTGGCATTGCGAAGTAAGAGGTAGCAAAATCTGCTTCAAAATTGTAGTAATAGTTTTAATTTTGAGATGTACTAATCTCATATGTGTATTTTCAGTACTGGCCTCCGAATAGGATGAAACTTGTAAAAATAACAAATAAAGTGAAAGTTAGACAAGTATAGTGTTTATAACTTTTTAAATTATATGCAATTTTTTGAGTAGGTATTTGTCTTTGTAGCTAGATAAATTTCACATGCTAAATTCATGTCAACTGTCGAAAATTAGTGGAATTTTTTCGACTCGACCACATGAGGGACAGTCTCGCATCCTTCCACCCAGACTGCCTGGTTCGAATCTAGGCCCGACCAGTCCGATGACTATATTAGATGAGCGGGGCTGTTCGCGTCACAATTTTTCGAGTGGAATGTAAAACTTCCGCTTCTATGTGATTGCGGTGTGTGCACGTCAAGGATTGTAGGGATCCTTAACACGACAAAATGAGGGTGATAAAAAGGATGAACATAATTTAGTAGTCAACAATAAGTGAAGCAGCGTTGTGGCCGTTATCAAAGAGAAACTTAATAAATCTACACACTTCTATGCTTAAATGGCAACGAGTAGTAGAATTTTCTAAACTAGTTTCTAGACGTTTTTAACATTGAATTTTTTTTTATAAATAAAAGACGTTTTCAGGCAATGTTTTCCAAAATAATGCATATTTTCAAAATGTTCCAAGAGTACCTACATCTTCATGTCAACTTGATTCTATATTGTAATTTGTTAACGATTTTTACCAAAAACCTGAGTCCCATTTGTTTAGAGACACCCCATACAGCGAAGTTTTTAAATACTGGAATTTTTACCTGCCCTTGGGTATTCTATTCGACTCTTCAATGATGACGAAAACAGGACGCAATAAAATCCAAAGTAGATACCAAAACCACTTCATCAGACAACCTAGGTCAATTTAAAAGATTCGTTTAATAAAACATGGCCTTGACCGTCAATGATTTCTGAATGAGGTATAATTAATAGTAATTAAGATTTTACCTGTTTCATTTTATTGGATTAGAATGAAGAAAAAACTTTATTTTATTACGATGAAAAGTATCTTTTCAGAGAAATTATGTATCGAGTAAGCATTTGCGATATATATATTTACATATAAAAAATTGCATGTACAGAGTAATATTTATTTATTCATTTAATTAATATAACATCAAGGACGAAAAATATCAATTAAAGCTGTTATTGGCGTTATAAATAAAAAGCTGAATAATTAACGACCAATTACAATAATTTGATGATCAAATATAATTGTTCAGCAATAAATGAAATTGCGTAAAATGGTCTACGATAATTGCCTATTGGACTGGTTTTATTTAATTTGTGCCTCATTTTATCAGTGATCCAATATTTTCAATTTAATCATTGTATTGTTTCTGGGTTTGTCTTTTATGATACCACAGTACAAATGAATTTTGAAGTACCTACATGTATGAACAGAATATATAGCCCGCATTCCGCAAAGCTCGTCGAAAATCTGTTACTAACTGATATGATCTCTTATTGGCAGCTTTGTCAGTATCTAATAATTTTAAATCAGTAATTAATCCATCTAAATTACAGTTTAACAATATCATAATTTTCATGGTAAAGCAAAAAAAAAATTTTTTCCTAAAATCCTTTATTAATGTGACCGGTTTCTGAACCCGAATTTTCTTAAATTTAATTAGATAACTTATTGATACGGTTATCACCTTTTTTGGCTGAACCGAACTTTTTAATTGAAATAAAACCTAATTCGCCAATTTCCAAAAAAACTTGTTTTTGAACGAAATATAACGTTATATCTTTAGAACTATGATTTGAAATGTCGACTTCTTTTTTGTTTTAGTTTGAAGACGGATATATGTGTGCTGTT
The DNA here is from genome assembly GCA_029963845.1 of Rhamnusium bicolor. Taxonomy (NCBI): domain Eukaryota; kingdom Metazoa; phylum Arthropoda; class Insecta; order Coleoptera; family Cerambycidae; genus Rhamnusium; species Rhamnusium bicolor. The sequence goes on from JANEYF010005512.1 coordinate 246,795, forward strand.
CACAGTATTATCTAAATTTCATGAAATATATTATTTTCATACAAAAAAATAACATAATTAGTAATATGAATCTAACCAAAAAGGCCATTAATGTCGATTTCATGTAGATAATAACCTGCTTAAAAATATGTCGGTTGATCTGGTTTTACCTCGATTTTTTTGTAAAGTGAAGCTTTTCCCCGCAAATTCGCTCAACTAAAGTGGGAAGTTGCTTTGATGAATGCTGCGATTTTGCAATATTTAAGAAAATAAACAGCAAGATATTCAAAAATGAGGACTACAAATTGTGACCAATTCTCTGTTTCTATACATCTGAATGGTGTTTCTTCTAACTCTTGACGTACAGCTAAAAAAAATATTTGTAAACAAATTTCATCACTCTCATTCAAGAACACGGATTTGAAATGTTAAGGTTTTAGTCAAAGTCTGTAAAATTGCTGTAAATATTAGAAAAAAAAAAAAATATATTCTAAAAAACTGTGGGTGATACAACTTTTTTAACCAATTTGAATCTAACAGTCTTACGATGAAAGGAACGAGAAAGAAGAAATGGATACAGACTTAAAAGTGTCTGAACAGGATTCGTTAGAAAAGCTGCAAAACCGAGTGCCGCTAGTAAAACGTGTTGTGGACGAAGGACTATTAGTGCAATTTCGGAAAAGTTTAATTGAAGAGATAAATTTAGTCTAAATGTATATCCGACGACACATAGTGTCTCTGTGGCGGTTTGTGATGTAAATACCGAGACAAAGATGACTAAACAGTATTAAAATGATTTGAAGAAATAACTTAGATGTCATAATTAATAACTGTGGTTTGATAAACTTTTTTAGACCCATTTTTTTTTGAAATCCCCGCAACCACAGTCTTACGATGAAAGTGAACGAGTAACGAAGACTACAGAAGTTTCATACCTCTCACCACGACTCAATTACAGCAGTATATGACTACAGGTGGCCACTTCATTGCTTTAGCACCATGGCCTGGGAGAACAAAAAGCGAAACGGTGTGTCGGTTAGGAATTGACAAATGTGGTTGTCGGACTGATTTGAAGGTGTAATCCAATAGGTAAGGGTATTTGCCCGCAGAGTTTCGTCAAATATATTTAAAATTCTAGAACATTATATTTGGAAACCACAGAAGATACATGAACTGTGTTAACGGAAAAAAAGTTATAGACTCAAAACAAGACTTAATAGTGATATTTTGTGAAAGTTCTCGAACATTCCATTGCACAATTAGTGGATAAGTGAATTTTGTCAACACAAAAGTAGTATAGATTCTAAATATAAGACTTTTTATTACTCTTTCGAGATTTTTTTTGGAACATTCGATTATTAAAATAGACTTAATAGATACATTTTATGGATATTATAGTATAGTAAATTTTATTTTGAACTGATTTACTTATCGGTTAATGCCAATAACAAGAATTATGGCGGAGAAACAAACACAGGATTTGCTAACAGCGTTATTAGAATGGATGAATGATCAAGAAAGAAAACACCAGGAAGAGAAAGACGAACAAAGAAAAATTATGGAAGATCAGGAAAGAAGACGATAGAAAGAAAAAGAAGAACAAGCCAGAATACGACGGGAAGAAAAAGAAGAACAAGAGAGAATACGACGGGAAGAGAAAGACGAACAAAGAAAAATTATGGGAGATCAAAAAAGAAAGCGGCAAGTAGAAAAAGAAGAACAAGAAAGAAGACGCCAAGAAGGAACAGAAGACTTGAGAGAAATTATGGAGGGCGTGGAAGTAAGACCACAGGAGGAAAACGAAGATATGAAGAGAAGTCTAGAAGAACAGCAGGCAGCCATTTTCACACTCACTGAAAACTATAAAGCAGTCGGTGAAATGGAAGAAATTGTATTTATATTACATATTACTCCACTCATTTAATTAGTAAGGTAAAATAGGTTTCTCTTAAATTTTCCTATATCAGCTTATTGCCTATGTGTTTTTAATTTAATTTACTGTTATTATTTAATTGCATTTCACTAAATGAAATAGGCGGTATAGAAGATCGCAAGCTTATGCGAACATTGACGTATTTGTGCATAGTTTATTTCTTTAGTCTCTAAAACGACTGTATATTGTTAATTTGAACTAATTTGCATAATAATTAATATTCTATTCTATTATTGTGTTCTATAATACGGGAGATCAAATTCATTTAAATTTTAGTGACCAAATTGGCTACTTTTTTTAAAATATGAAAAATGGAAAAAGAAACATTTCGTAATAGAAGGAATACACACACTTTATATTGTATAATTATTTCTGTTAAGTTTTACAGTTTACTGACAGTAGTGAAGCAAATAAATTTCAGTCTTTTAGGCTTGCTAAATTGACGTTAATTAATGTCACTCATTTTTAAATTAAATCAAAATTAAGCCGTCCATATATGTATATTATACAGATATATCGTTTTTAAAAACACAGTGTATTTGTTACTTTTTAAAATAACGTAATTATAACTGACAAAATTTTTATACAACAGTTCAACCAATTATAATAGTTTACTTGGGAAAATTTTCTTTTTTTGAAACAAATATGATTATTATTATTAAATAGGCAGAGCTGTCGTTAATTGTCACGAAATAACCATCATTGGATGGAAGAGCTTGAGACACCCTGATACGCTATATTGTACCTGTAAAAGGAGATAATAGTTATTTATGATACAAGTGTTAAAAATGACTTTTTATTTTGTGAGTGGAGAGCAACTCCACGAACAAAATAAAGTCATTTTTAACACGTGTATCATACAATGTTTTTTCTACAAAAGAACAATAAAGTTTCTTTAAAAAGATTTCAAATCCTTTTTAATGGTTACCTCATAATTTAGTAGTTTGTAGGATTTATGAAATAAATAAATCAAGTTTGCCCGTTGTTTGACACATGCTTGTCAAATGTGAAAAACTATTGCAATATGATGAGTTCCAATATTAATTATAGTCCAGAAGGAAGCGAATCGATTCCTCAAGAAATTGAAGAAGCAGCTACAAGGGCAACTTTAGATTTGTTGCCCACAAAATCCAAACAACAATATGAATTAGCGTACAAACGCTTTGTGGAATGGTGCGATCGGAACAATGTTGCAGGCAAGTAGAGTGAAAATGTAATGTTGGCCTATTTCGAGCAAAATTCTAAAAATTGGAAGTCTTCCACGCTTTGGGCACATTTTTCAATGATAAAGGCTATGTTAAATGTCAAGAACAATCAAGATATAAGTAAGTTTTATAAACTCATCGCATTTTTGAAGCGCAAAGGAGAAGGATATCGTCCAAAAAAATTAAATATTTTTACCCGCCAAAATATTGATTTATTATTGCAGAGGCACCAGATGACAAGTATTTGATGTTTAAAGTAGCTGCTGTAATGGGTATACTAGGCGCGTGTCGCCGTGAAGAACTTTGTCAAATGAGTTTAAACAATATTGAGGATTTAGGAAATACACTAGTGGTAAACAATCCAGATAGCAAGACTAGAGTTTCAAGAACTTTTACTGTTATTGCTGAGACTTATATTGACTTATATCATAAGTACTTAGCATTACGTCCAGCTCATGTCAACCACCAACGTCTTTTTTATTAAATACACTAGTAACAAATGTACGATTCAACCTGCTGGAATAAATATTTTTGGAAAGATGCCTACAGATATTGCAAGATTTTTGAAATTACCAAATAGTGAACTTTACACCGGACATTGTTTCCGTCGGACATCCGCCAGCTTGTTAGCAGACTCTGGTGCAAATTTATGTACAATAAAAAGACATGGAGAATGGCAAAGTTTGAGTGTTTTAGAAGGATACTTGAAAGATTCGTTAGAAAACAAAAAGAGGATTGCTTGTCACATTCTTCCAAATAATTGCCCTTCTTCTAACAATTCAGAAATAGAGCATGTTAATAGTATTTCCTCCACTGCTTCAAGTTCAACTTCAACAATTTCTTCTTGTGAAGTAGCTTCTTCACAAGGGATAAATATTACTAATTGCTCCAATTGTACAATTAATATAAATGTTTCTAAATAACTTGTAATTTTTTGTTAATAAATATATAAATGTCATTATGACAAACGACTTGTCATTTTACTTTTTGCACTAGTGTTAAAAGTAAATCATGTGATCATTTTTAACGCGAGTTTATATAATATTACATTTTTAATTCAAGTATGCCGTGTTAAAAATTTAGTTTTGAATGGTGTTTGTAGAAAAAGTAAATTAATGATAAAATTTTACCCTATTCAGCTAAAGTGACATTTTTTCCTTCTACCATATATTCTTACGATATGAAATTTTCATTCGTAAACTGGCAGATTTGTTTTCCATGCACACATCAAACAGTTTCCGATTCGCAGAAGTAATTTGCAATTTTTGCTTTATCAGAGTTACCCATCGTATCTAGTTTTAGATATCGGGAAATAAACTCGGCACTCTCGTGAACCAACCCTTGCTTCAAAATAACGAACCCTCGTTCTATTTCAAACAAGTTTCGCGCTAACAGGTTTCCCTAATAGACTTGAATACGGCAAGCATATCACCGTTCAAGATGAGGAAAGGTGACGTGACAACCTAAAACATGTGTAAGCCTTGAACTCCTTAATGGACTAATTAGGAAAATATTTAAACTTACGGTTAATATTTAATAAATAGCAATGCTATCCTGCGGCCACAGTCATAAGTGCAGAGAACTTCGACTAATTATTTATGTCGTATACCTTGGACATTGATGATAACGATCAGTTGAACGGGCGACGGTACGTTTTGCATACAATGTCTTGTATGAAATGTAAAGCCCTGAAAAAAACATTTAAAAATGTGCAGAACACATACGTATGGCACATTTTCATATTTACATCTTCACGTGCACGTCACAACGTATAAGCTGCCGAAATAATTAGAACAGATAGCAACGCGTGATCATATGACATCACTGCCAATGTCATTACATATTGAAAATGTATAACACTGTTTAGATTCATACAGAAAAAAGGCAACGAATTATTTTATCGCACTTTCTAATTGCAGTTGTGATGACGTGCACACCAAGATCCGTTGATTCTGGTATATACCGGGTGTAACAGGATCATGGTACCCCCTTTTCTCCTTAATTTTGAAGATAATTGATTGAAATTTCGGATATCTTCTGTACATAATAAGCAACACTTTTTGACATACAAGTGATTTTTTTTCACTTCCGTTTTCGCCGGAAGTAACACTAACTTTCGATTTTTAAATGGAACACCCTGTATATTATTGCATTTTTTGAATTCTGTGACATTTCAAACGTCAATATTTTTTATAATATAATTTTTAGTTTTCCATTTAAGTGTGCCATGACGGTTCCGATTTATTCTAAATGACCCGTGTAATGCTAGTAAAATCGAAATCCCGTCAAAAATACAAAATTACGTGATTTATGAGCAAATAAATTTCATCAAAATGGTTTTTTGGGGAAAAATTCAATTTTTTTCAAATGGAATCATATTGGTACCGTGGTACCATTTATTAGTACTATTAATAATGAATTTATTCATATGTCGTATTAAAATATGCGATAAATACAAATAAAATTACAGCTAAAAGAAAATAAGAAAACACAGTTTTGTTCTAATTAAACGTTAAGAAGTAACCAAGGTGGCTTTGAAAACAATGAAATTTTAGCTTGTCAGACATTTGTGTCTTTAGAAATTGTTTAAAATTCTTGTTAATTGTGTTTAAAATGCCGCAAATTTATACAAGAGATGAAAAAGTGGCCGTGTTAATTATTTATGGGGAATATAGAAAAAGTGCCGTTGAGGCTAGACACCTTTATACCAAACGATATCCTGATAGACAATGTCCAATCAATTCCGAAGTGAGCCCAACAATAATCCCGAAGAAAATTTCATTCTTGACGAAGGAACGGAAATTAATGTTTTGGCTCGAGTAGAAGTTGATTGTTTGTTCAAGGCAAATTGGGTTTGATTTGGAAATCAGTCACCAAAGAGTCGAATTTTGCACGAATACCACTATCAATCTTTTAAATACCAATTGCACCAGCACTTGTACGAAAATGATTACGACCGTACGATGAAATATTGCAATTGGATTTTGCAGAATAACTTGCAGCCAAACAATGATTTTTTGAGAATGATTTTATTTTCGGACGAGTCTAGGTTTACAAATTTGGGATTATTTAACCGACAGAATACAAAATATTGGTCACAAGAAAATCAAAATTTATTACGGGAGGGTAACTTTCAAGTGCGGTTCGGTTTCAATGTTTGGCTTGGAGTAATCGGTAGTAGAATCATTGGTCCAATAATATTTGAAGGACCCCTGACTGGTGCGAGATACTTGGGATTTCTGCAAAATGAAATTGAGGACAGTTTAGCTGAATTACCTTTCCATTTACGACAGGGAATGTATTTCCAACAAGATGGCGCTCCTCTTCATAATTCAAGGATAGTAATTGATTACCTTCAACGGAGATTCGAAAAAAACGTAATTTCGACGAATGGTCCTGTGAGGTGGCCTCCAAGGTCACCTGATTTAACACCCCTTGATTACTTTGTTTGGGGTCATTTAAAAAATATTGTCTACACAACTGTCGTTAGAACTCGTGAAGACCTGGAGCTACGAGTAAGACGCGCAATTAATAGCATAACGGCCGGCGGCCCAGCAATTGGCGAACGTTCTTCGAGAAACAGCTATGCTAGTTCAAGTGCATTGACGTTAATGGACAGCATTTTGAACAACTGTTGTTATGTTTTATGTTCATTTTTTGTATTCCAAAGCCACATTATGTATAACAAGGTAATTAGAACAAAAATTGTGTTTTCTTATTTTCTTTTAGCTGTAATTTTGTTTGTATTTATCGCACATTTTAATACAACATATGAATAAATTCCATATTAATAGTATTAGTAAATGGTACTACTGTACCAATATGGTTCCATTTGAAAAAATTGAATTTTTCCCCAAAAACCATGTTGATGAACTTTATTTGTTCATAAATCATGTAATTTAGTATTTTTGACGGGATTTCGATTTTTCTAGCATTTACACGAGTCATTTAGAATAAATCGGAACCGTTATGGCACACTTAAATGGAAAACTAAAAAATTATATTATAAAAAATATTGATATTTGAAATATCACAATAATTGTGCATTACGTGCCGTTCCTATTTTTGGCGGCGTATTTTTTCTGTTTTGTTTGGAGTTTTGTAGCGGAGTCTTACATACGTTACATAAGTTAGCGAATTTACGTTCTTTCCTTTTACCAGCTAGATTAAACCTAGTGCTGTATTAATGCTTTAGTTATATTTCTATTCGTAAAGACACACTGTTATTTCTTGTGGTTGTAATGACATGACAATTATTGTCATGTCATTCAAGGTAGTTCTTATATCTTACACGAAGTACTGCTTGGAACTCTTGCATTGGATCTTTGTCGTTGAAATAAAATTGGCTCTATTTACAGGTGGTAATGCAACGTTAGATAAAGTTCTCCACAGGAGACACATTTTATAATCGTATCATTAAAGACTCTGAACTTACAAAGTTACTCACTATACATTAAACAACATTAATTAATAACCCTTAATCAAATACATCTCAGGTACCAAATCAAACTGCCTCTCTCTCTACAACGTCCTGCCCAGTTCTCTCAAGCCATCTTGCCATTACGGCTGTGGCGCGCTCCCTCGCTATCGTGGTATATAATAAACCCAAATTTTCCATTATGCCATTTCCATTATGCGATTAAAAAGTGGACCGTTACACGATAAAACAAATAGTGAATCTCAAACTGAATCGTGTGAATAACAAACAAATAATAACAAACATATTTAAAAGTGCATTCCAAAAATTAAAAAATAAGGATTAAGATAACAAAAAATATATAAATTGTTATCAGTAAACATTAATTACGAATATTAATGCAATTACTTTAACCAATACTAAATAATAAGAACATGACTTTGTAGGTAATCTGTAACAGTGAACTAAGAAACCTGGACTACATATAGTGAGTGATATTAAGTATTGGGATTATAATGACAATAACCCATTCAATACTTCTCACAAACTGCCATAAATAAGAAGACGTCTTGAGACATTTGGGCAAATTTAACAACAAGGCAACACCTGGGCCAGAAACCAGCGTGGACGCCATTTCCAAAATTATATGTGTAGATAAATTATTGGATACAATGATTATAAATTACTTCACTTTATAATTACAACGGATTCGTATAGATAATGATTAAAATTGTTATGTATACGGTGAGTTATTATGTTCAATTGGAAAGTTTCACAGATAAATCTTGACACCATTTTAACAAAAATATTTTATATTAATGTACAGCGTGTCCAGAAATATTCGCTGTATTTAAATAAAACAGAATGTCTGTATCTTTTAATTTATTTCCTAATCGAAAAAGGAAAATTAAAGTACATTATTTACGGTAATTAACATCATCTAAATATCTCCCTTCATGCTCCTCAACATCAGTCCATCGGGATCTTAAATTGTTGATAACTTTTGAACAAAAATCTTGACACCTATATTGAATATTCTCAAATTTTCACTTTCAGCTTAAAGATTTTAACGGAAACTTTGGATTTGAGATAACCCTATAAGAAAAAAATCAATGGATGTTAAGTTCGAGCTTCTCGGCGGCCAATAATATCCCCTCATTTGGAGATTACTTTTTCTAGAAACATTACCCTGATCTTCCCCAAGCATCCTGAAAAAAAAAAAATAAGGGCCAATTTTGCCCTCAGCTGACACGGCAGCCCATATTATGATTTATGGAGTGTGGAGGGGTTTCTGATGATTCTCTTGGAATTACTTCACAGTGGCAATGCAAATTTTGTTTATTTACCCATTTAAATGAAAATGAGTTTCATCGCTAAACTAACTGTTGTTAAAATCTTTAAATAAAATCACCATTTCTCTAGCAAAAGTCAGCTTTTCACAAAATACGCGCTGTTCATCCATGAATCGCTCCATTGCTACTAAAGTTTAAATATGCAGAATGTTCAATGTATCATCCAAATTTAAGTTCTTGCAATTTTTTCAAACAGTATTGAGAGAATAATTATACAGGGTGATTCATAAGGAATGGGTAATATTGTACCTGCCGATTATATAGCGGAAAATATTAATTTTTTTGCTTAATAACTGGTGGTCAAATATTAATATTTACTGAGATACGGGGTGTTAAAAATATAAAAATAATTCAGTAATGTTGTTTTATTTCAGTTATTTTTTCACACATAAACATAAAGGTCGGTACAATGAGGTTGTTTGACGTGAGAAAATCGAATAAGCTATCATTTTTGGTGTATCGCATAGAGGGCGCTAATAAGTTGTTAACAGAATCCGTCATAACTTTTTTGTACTTCGTTCATTTATAATCTCATTACAAATTTTTTATACAACCATTATTTTTAAACAAAAGAGGGATACTTGTTTTATCTTCATAAAATGCACCCTTATCGAGATATTTACATTTTAGAAAATCCTGCGCACCCATATTTTTTTTTACTTTTTGCAGTGATACTCTCTTTCGTCCTCAACATGCATATTTTGTACTTAGTTAAAGTAAAACAAATATCCCGATTTAAAGTTAGGTGCTAAAAATGTTTAACAAAGTATGCTATGGAAATAAGTGAAACAAACTGACACATATGTATTTATTTACTATCTGTAAAATATTTATTGCGATATTTGAATTCATCGTGTTTGTTAATTATGTTAAGTAAAGGTGTGAATATGCCACGACATAATGATTTTACTAATGAAGAGATGAGAGATATGATCTGTGTTTATGCAAGAGCAAATTTCTCTAGCTTTGCTGCAGCCGGAGTATATCAACAAACATATCCTGGTAGAAGACAGCCTAATTACAAGATTTTTTAAAACTTGTTCAATCGATTAGGCGAAATAGGTTCATTTCGCTCCAAGAGCCATACAGGACGTCCCAAAATTATACGACCTGACCAAGAAGATGAAGTTTAAGTTCAAGTAAATGGTGATCCCGAAATTAGTACACGCGTCTGTCATTAGCTACTGGATTTAGTCAGTCTTCAATAGTAAGACTGTTGAAAAAGGGAAAGTTTCACTCATTTCATTTTACTCCCGCTCAAAATTTACTTCCACAGGATTACCCTACTACAGTTTTAGTTTTTGTCGCAGGATGCGAGGAAACAAAATGAGGACCGTTCATTTTATAAAAATATCCTCTTTATAGACGAAGCTACATTTACGAGACGCGGTGTTTTTAACTGGCGAAATAATCATTCTTGGCAATTAGAAAAATCCGCATATAATTATAGAAAGGCATTTTTAATATGAATTTACGATTAGTGTATGGTGTGGCATAATTGGAGACAAATTTTTGGGTCCAATTGAGCTGCCTTCTAATTTAATCGGAGAACTTACATTTTTTAAGAAACCAGTTACCAGAACTTTTTGATGATATACCACCAATCGTAACAATAAACATGCAAGATGGAGCACCACCACATTTTCCCCTACAAGTAAGAAATTACTTGAATGTGTTTCCAAACCGCTGTATAGGTCGTGGAGTCAGTTTCTTTGGCCACCTCGTAGTCCGGATTTTAACCCAATGGATGTTAATGTTTGTTGTTAGGTAGATGAAATCCCTTGTTTACCCCAAAACAATAGATACTCGCAAAGAGTTGTTGACAGGAATTCAGAAAGCTGCCTTTTAAATTATTTAACTTATTTCCGACATTTTCAAAATTTAAAAATACTCACTTTTTCTCACCTCTTCAGATATTTGGTATTAAACGTTATTTTTGTTAAAATGACGAATAGAATATTACAAATTATGCATTTTGAGGAGGAAACAGGATCATTGCAAAAAAGTAAAAAGAAAATATGGGTGCGTAGGATTTTCTAAAATGTTAGTGAATTGTACCGACTTATATTTATGTGTGAAAAAATAATTAAAATATAACAACATTACTGAATTATTTTTATAACTTTAACACCCTGTATCTCAGTAAGTATTAATATTTGACCACCTATTATTAAGCAAAAAATTAGTATTTTCCGCTATAAAGTTGGCAGGTTAAATATTACCCATTCCTTATGAATCACCCTGTATATATAATTTGGGACAAAATAACTTGTTATTAACAAGAAAATATATACTCAGTTTTATACAGGATGGGCCGTCGAAAATGAAATAGGACCATTTTTCCGAAAAGCGTTCGGACCCGTCGCGTCGATTTTATTTTCAAAGGGAACACTTTCATTGGGAATTTTCGATCCCGCTACTTCAACCCTTGAGGCAGTGGTGGATCCATCCCTGAAATTTCAAAAGGTAAGGGGGGTCAAGTAGAAGATCGTTTTAAATTGTGCAGCAAGTTTTCTTAAATACATTCTAGCATATTGAAAGAATGTTGTAAAATATGTATTTCATTTTGATAGGATGCGGAGTTTCCGAATTTTTTTTTAATTAACAAAGAAAAATCTGACATGAATTTCCTAAATTAATTAAATTAAAACAAATGAAGCACTTTAAAATATTTTATAGCGAAACTTGAATTCCTCTTGAATTATTGATTTGTTTGTCACGAAATTTTTTATTAATATTTATGTCATTATTTTGTTTTCTAGGACAACAGTGTGTGTTAGTTTTTGAAAGTGTTCATCTCCAGCAATTTTATAATGTGCAGCAGTTTTAAATAAATATACGTAGTCAACATTAAATCATGTAAGATATTGAGTTATCATTAAAATCATGTTTAATGAGAAAACAAATAAACTTTGTGTATAAAAAGAATCACATAGAATATAAAGGTTAGCTTTATTTAATGTCATCTTAATTAAATATTATTTTTTGTAATTGAAAAGTGTATATTTGTTTTAATATAAACAATCGTTATGGATTTACTTTCAACACAAACAGCGTAATGTAAAGTCAAATGTAAATGTTTACATTTTCATCTAATATATGCATAAATAAAACAGAAGGAAATAATTTTAGACTGAAAATTCTAATCAACATAAAATTTAATGAAAGATGTGTTTCGTCCACTTTTAAATCTCCTGGTTCATTGAGGATTTGTGGATGTCATTATTATATGGCCCTTTTACCTATTTTGCTTTGAATTGGTGTTTAGAATTTAAATAAAAATTTGCTGAAAATTCCATTGAAGTGAAACTTATTAAAATTGGTGCTTCCTATCAAAGTTTAACCTTATTTTTGTATATTGTGTGGCATTTAATAGTATGTATTTTTCTAATATATCCGCAAAAAAAAAATTGTCTAAAGAGTTGGCGTAAACGAAAAAAAAATTGCGAAATTAATCTATTACAGCACTGTTCATACCTTTTTAAATCTTTTTTACAATAACAATAAATCAAGATATAATTTAGATTAGTCATATATTTCTATTGAATAAGGTGCAGCCTGGAGAAAAAAAATGCAAGAACAAACTATTGATTTAGTAGTTTGGTATTGCTTAAAGTATATTTTGTTGTAACTTTTACACGATAATCAACGATCAGTATAAAAAGTTCACTGAACTACATACATATATTTTTCAAAGAGTTGATATTAAGATTGTTGTTTTGATTGAGCCTGGAAAGTCTTTATAACTTTTATGTCCAATAACGAAATAAATCTACTTTATTAGGTACTTCCTACTGGAAAAAAATTTGTAGTTACTGTTTTATTTTGAGTTTATTTTATTAATAGATTGTGCGTGTGAATACGTTTCATAATTTAAGGTCAAAGAAAATAAATTTGACAAAAGGTCCCCTGTCAAAAAATTGTTTTTTAAGTATGCGTTTGGATTTCATAGTTATGTTTAATTCTTTATTGTAGACAATTTTAGATTAAACAATTCTGAAAAATTTTGATTTCCAAAAATATATTTTACTTCATTATGGAACAAACTTCATAAGTATTCACTTGCAGGTATACCACCCGATATATCTATAAATAAAAACTTGAATGAAATTAGGTCCAGTTCAAATTTTTTGATTACTTTTAGGAGTAGGATGTTTAGGTTCTGAAAAACCATTCAAGGCCATATTTTGTCCTTGTGGATGGATAATTTCGTTGTCCTATTCTTGTAATGCCCATTGACAAAATTGTATTCGGTTTTCATAATCTCTATCAATCAGTTCCTGCATTAGCTGATCGCGGTAGGGATGAAATTTGTTTTTTTTTTGTAGGATTCGATGGACTAAAGCTAATATCGTTTTTTCATGAATAACTTGCCAATTCAAAAATATAAGGATATACAGGGTGTTACATTTGAAAAAATGCTTTGGAAATGTTCTAAATCAACGCTAGTGTAAAAGCCACTTTTATAATAGTAATCAATATTTGGTGGTTGTATCATCTACATAAAATAAAATAATAATAATAACAAAAAAAATGCAGAAGGGAGTCATTCTGGGTTCTCTACGTCTGCTTTGGGCACATGATTCTAATATCTACAGCCACTAACCCTCCAGGATGTGGGGGGTGACTGTATGTAATTTGCTACCGCTCGTAAGGTTCGGAGGCCACGAGAGGATTGTCCAGCGTCGGGCAACCGAAAATAATAATAATAATAAACTTTTTTTATACTGGCGAGGAGTCTGACAAACAGGTATTAATTTCAAGCAATGGAACAAATAGAATACAAGAAATTACATAGAATACAACACAAAATACACAATACACATATTAAAAAAAAAAAAAACAAAAAAAAACTAGATTAAAACAAACAATAATTATACTAAAAGAATATGATACGTAAAACATTGATAATATTGTAGAACGTATAAAACTTTATCGACTTTAAAAATAGTCCCTTTATGCTTGAATGTTTCATAATTAATTTTTTTAAAATCATCAGAAATTTTATTAAAAGAAAATGCAGCCATGTAAGAAAATGATGATTTGTACATCTCAATCTTTTTTGAATATGAAGCATGTGGTTCACGTTACTCATTCGAGAATCATGCAGTCTTCGAAACATCAGTCTTTCATTTAAATACAGCTAATCGATTTTTTAAAATGGAGAAAACCAAACATACCAAATGTAACTCCCATATATTTTTCATGTTAAGCTGTTTATTTTCTTTATACAAAGGAGTGATATCACGCCTGGAAAAACGCAAACAAGAATTTTGTGATTTTTGCAGCCTCTAACTTTCAGCAATAGTAAGACATGGTCCAAACACTACATCACCAAATTTAGCAGATGGTAAAACAAGACTTTCTAAAGTCGTAATTTAGTTTATGAGGATAATATATACTTATAATTATAAAGATATTTAAGTTTCATGTAATAATTTTGTAGTATATGTAACACGCTTTTGGATTTCTAACATTAGACCACCCCCAAACCAAAGCTGTTTAAATCAAAATTTACTTTAGCCATAGCATAGTATAACTCATCTAAATTCTAGCAGAGATACATTTGCCCGTCATCCGCGTAATAATACATTTTACAGTATCTAATTCATCTGGATGATTAGAGATATATAAGGTAAGCAGGTATCGGACCCAATATTGAGCCCTAAGGAACACCAGATTTGATGACACGAACATTCGATATTAACGTACCGGTCTGATTGGAGATTTTAACTTATTGTATTCCTATTCGTAAACAAATAGCGTTTAAACTATCGAATCAGACTGTAAACCAAAAAAGTATAATTTACTTAATAAAAGCTCGTGATTTATCGAATAAAAACCTTCGTATAGTCTAAAAAAGTTGCAGTGGTTATCTTTGATTCATCAAAGGATTTTAAAATGTCATCAGTGACGTCTAAGAGAGCTGTGATTGTGGTGTCATTAGTGCGAAAGCCAGATTGATTGGTTGGTAATAAGCTAAAATATGAATTCTTTCGAGAATTTTTGACATATTTATATTTAATAAGCTAATAGGCCTGCAGTCACCGTATGTTTCAGGCTCCTGCTTTTTAGGTAAAGCTTGTTTCCATGGAGTGGGGACTATACCACTTATTAAAGAAAAATTTAATGTTTTAGTGCTTTAATGTAAAAAGGTAAACATATTTTTAATATATTTGGAAATAAACTATCATCATTGGGTGTATTTGATTTTATCTTTTCGAGGGCGTTATTTATTTTACTATCATCGATGATTTGAAATTTTAACTGTTAGTATTTTTTCTGAGCGATTTGAATTGTATTCATTTATTTTATCTACAGAGGGTAATATATTAAGTACTGAATCTAAAAAGTGATCCTTAGAAATATTAGGATATAATAGATGGTCGGTTAATGAAGGATCTTTTTTATTATGAATATTAAGTGCGTTCATAGTTTTTCACCGTTCCTTAGAATTTTTAATATTTCTCAGTTTGTATTCAATATAACCTTTTTTTTCTAATCTAATCGCAGAGGTTACTAGATTTCACAATTGTTTATAATATAACCATTTTGCATTTGCAATATCAGCGTCACAATTATCCCTGCGCTTAGAACACTTATATTTTGAATAAGCTCAATTTCGTAATTTTATCATAAATTTTATATTTTTTGTTATCCATGGTGGAGATTTTCTAAAGATTTTAATAGTTTTATAAGGAGCACATATATCTAGTAAAAAATTTAAGGCATTGGTAAAAAATTTAAGGTATTGTCACCCGGTATAGTATAAATTAAAATTAGCAATAGAATATGATTCCAGCTTTGTGGCAGGTACTGTGCATTTACTTTATAGACCAGAATCTACTGCTACTAGTTGATGAATTTACATTTCTCCATTCTCTAATAAATATAAAAATGGCCGTTTTAGATCGGTAAATGATATTTCAAAAATAAATTCAAGCACACGGCTCATTATTTCCTTTAAATAGTGATTGAAGGACGTGCATCAGGTATTAAATTTACCTGTCGTAACCCGAGATTGTAAAATGTAAACACAAGCGACGATTAAAGCATTAATGAATAATGACTCAAGAGAAAGCGATGCATATTTTGCCAGAAGTTATATAATTTGACCGCGATATTAATAGAATACCACGAGAATGAAAGTTTTTATAGGTTAGCGATATTTCATTGATTTAAATTATTAATATTAGTGGTGTTGAGATTTATGTTGCTGGTTCGGATTATGATCTTTAATAAATTTAAAAATGCATTACAGTACTGTTGAAATAAACAACTGCGATCTTTATTAATTGTTGGAAAGAGAAAGTATTCCCTCGTGCATATTAAAGTGCTGATAATTTCGTACTCGGAATCACAGAAAATGTTTTCTTTGCATTCCTTTTGAGTGCCAACGTTAACAATCGATGGGCCAACTATACGATGACTGTACAACAGATGGTTCACATATTCTGTGTACTCCATGCGATCGACGTTACGTATTTCATACACGCTGTGATTGTGAAAGATTTCAATTCGGCTATCCGTCGACAAATATTGCCGGTACAGTTACAAAAGAGAAATATTTTTATAACTTGTGTCAGGTTCTGTGCATATAATCTGTCTTGGAACGTAGTCGGCAATGCTGGGTTTAGAGTTTTCTTTGCAAAAGACGTGCCAGGTTTTCCTTTACCTAGTAGCCATACATTGCTTAAAGCATATCTACCAAATGTGTATAAAAAGGTTTGGGGAATATTATAGAGGACGTATGAAATAAATTTTTGTGCGTGACAGTGGATGAAACAACTGACTTGGTCGGTGATAAGATTGCCAATGTTATATTAAGATTCTTCGTGTAAATTCGTGAAAATTATCTGCACAGTTCGTCAGTGTCTGCCCATATGAACTATTTAGAATTTGCACCATTAACCTCGGTAGATCTGGAAATTTCTAAATAGGTGTCAAAATAGTTATCTAGTAAACAATGGCTATACATTTACAGTAAGCGTAATTTATGTGTACTAGTCACGACAGGTGTTTAAACAAATAATTTTATTTGCGATAATTGTTAACACAGCACACTATTTTGTGTATCGGGTTTTGTGTATTACATTATAATACTTATTTATTTAGAAGAATTTTGACTTTTCTACTGTGAATTCTTATTGAAGTGCCAAGGTATGGGTATCACTGTAATCGTAAAAAGATGTATTTTCTAAATATGAGCCACCATTTTGAAATTTGACAAATATGCATTTTTTAGAAAAACCGAATTTCTCACCTTTGAAGGCTCCTCCTATGTAAGAGAGTATTTATCGTAAAACAGTAATTAAATTTTTGCAATAGTAAGAAACCCCATCAGAAAATTTTTTTTAAAAAATCGCTAAATCAAAAATGAAAATTTTCGTTAAAGAAAGAAATAAATAAAAAATCTGAGAAAAATGTATAATGTTATATTCTGAATTCACCATAGATTCCAAAAGTGTATAGATATACAAGGTGTTCCATTTAAAATGAGAAAGTGAAAATGAAAATTGATGGGAGGTGAGCACGGTTTCATTTACACCCGATATGTCTACAGAATATTAGCTAAATAAATTTAGCTTGTAGAAAATAAATTCTTAAACTTTGTTTTATTCGTAAATTGTTCTAATGCTGACGTAGTTTTCCACGAAACACCAAAACACTATATATTGCACTGGACGCGTTTCGCCAACCAAGTTGGCATCATCATTGTTTTAATGCTGACGTAGTTTTCCACGAAACACCAAAACACTATATTATATTGCACATGACGCTCATTTCGCCAACCAAGTTGGCATCATCTGGAGATGATTAAAACTGATTGTTTTATTTCTCACTTATAGTATAATTGTATTAAATTCTTTATCTTTTAGCCAAGCTGGTTGTCTATACTATAATTTCTGTATACACCTGTATTTCGGATCATATTTACTTTTGCCACGTTTAAACATAGGTATTGGTTGTACGGGCGTGATTATGACGTTCACCAATAAACAGCATGCATGCACCATCGTGCCAATGTAACAATTGGAGCTCAACTGTCTGTATATAATAAGTCGGTTCAAAATATGGTAAATTAGACTGCACACACCTACACTGCAGTCGTGTTTTGTTGGTTGTCCAAATCGCCAAAAGTGTTCTAGTGTATATTCTGGCTACTTTTATCGTATGAATGGGACTTTCATGTTTACTTCTCCTGGTTAGAAAACATACTATAGTTAATAGTAATAATAATAATAATAATAATCGTCTTTATTTTGTGTATGCATGTAGGTATATTATACAATATACACATATATAAATTGATAATGATGTTGGGGTGTGCGCGGCGAAGTTTAGCCAGTGGGCTACTCTTACACTTAACCGCCACAGCTTAATATATTGTTACATATATATAAAACAAAAAAAAAAGAAAACTTAACCAAATACACGAACTATAAATTAA
The DNA here is from genome assembly GCA_029963845.1 of Rhamnusium bicolor. NCBI lineage: Eukaryota > Metazoa > Arthropoda > Insecta > Coleoptera > Cerambycidae > Rhamnusium > Rhamnusium bicolor. The sequence continues at coordinate 265,132 of JANEYF010005512.1, forward strand.
CCTAAAACCTATAGCTAGACATGTACTAGACTACACAAATGATTGGTCTAGTTTTGAAAATATTTAAAATAAATAAAATAAGTATGCACCTAAAAAAAAAAAAAAGAACTAAATTTCATATTTGTCTGTTCCAAGAAAGAAACAACTAAAGAAAGTAACATAATAAATACATCAATAACAATCATATAACCAATATTACTAATTTGATAAAAGATGAGATTTGATTTTTTTCCTGAACTGATTCACAGAAAGATCTTTGAAGTTATTGGGTGTAGCGTTGTAAATTTGTACTGCATTGAAACTAAATGATCTGGTGAACATAGCTGTCCTGTGTAAGGGCATTGTAAGTGTGTTGGGAAATCTGATATTTAAATTGTGTATGGCAGTTCTGAAAAGAAGCTTTTCTTTAAGGTAGGCAGGTGACGAATTTTTTAGAAGCTTTTGAATAAAAACATGATAGTGGTATCTAACAAGTTTTTCCATATTTAGCCAGTTAAGATTAGCAAAAGCAGCGGAAATGTGATCAAATTTTCTTAGTTGCAAATGAAACGGCAAAATATATTTTGTACTTTTTGTATACGATTCTTTGTCATTTGATCCAAGCATGGAAAATATACTAAATCAAAATAACTGAAAATAGGCAACACGAGTGACTCGCAGAGTTTTTTCCTAAATTTGTAATTTATTAAATGCCTGTTAGCAAATAAAACTTTCATTTTTACGAAGGACTTTTGAAGCAGCTTACCAACATGAGATTTAAATCTGAGACCATGGTCGAAAATGACACCCAGTATTTTTGCTTCATGTGACAGAATTAAAGGTACGTTATTTATATTAAGGCGTAATAATTGATTTATACCTTCCCGTTTAGTCTCTGAGCAAAATAGGAGCATACTGGTTTTGCTTGGATTTAACTTCAAATTATGCTTTGTTGCATACGAAAAAACAGACTCAAGTTCTTCATTAATTTGTAATGAAATCGTTTGTACTTCCATTGCCTCGAAATTATATTGAAGAAGTATATCATCTGCGTACGCTTGAAGATTTGCAGTTTCCACAGATTTTATAAAATCCGACGTATAAATTAAAAACAAGAGTGTGCCCAATATTGACCTCTGCGGCACTCCAGAAACAACAATTTTTGATGAAGATATTTGATCGCAAATAGATACTCTCTGATATCGATGAAATAAATAGGATTTAAAAACATAATTTCTCTTTTCCCAAAGCCATAAAAGTTTAATTTGGCACAAAGTAAATCATGATCAATGGTATCAAAGAAGTCCAAAGAGATTAACACTGTCGCAAGCTTTTTATCATAATTTCTTAGTATATTGTCAGATAAATTGAGAAGTGATGTGGTTGTACTATATTCTTTGTGAAAGCCAGATTGGTGAGCAGGAAGTATGTTATTTGCTGATAAATATTCATTTATCTGAATGTGTACTATTCTTTCTAATATTTTGGATAGAACTGGCAACAGACTAATGGGACGTAGATCGGAAACGGTTTGTGGATCATTTATTTTAGGCAGAGGACAGATCAGCGCCTGTTTCCAGTGTATTGGAAAATAACCTAACTCCAGGCAACAGTTTATGATATTTGTAATGTAGGGCGTTATTATTGGAAGACACAATTTTACCATATGTAAGGATATTTTATCTAGTCCACAAGCATTCGATTTTAAAGATAGGATAACTTTATTTACATCTTCAACTGCAACTAATCTAAAATGAAAATATATGTTCGCATCATATTTTGTATTGTTATAATAATCAATATTTTCCGTGCAGTTGTTAGATTTTACAAAAACAGATGCAAAAAAAATCATTTGCTTCTTCAGGATTTTCTAAGTGTTGTGGTATAGAAGGGTTGGTTTTAAAACGAATATTTAGGGGTTTTTAAACCTTTCCATAAATCTTTATCAGAGTTTTTATTGTGTAAAAAAAAATTTAAATATGCTGCTTTTTCTCGCCTAAGTGAAGCCAATGCGAAATTATGCAAATGTTTATAAGTTATAAGTGCAGATGAGGTAAGCTATTGAAAAAATATAAAGTTTTTTTGGGCCAGTTTTATTAAATTATTTTCGTTTCGCATTTTACAATTTATTTTCACTTTTGCTCATTAATTTGGACCTACTGAATTAACGAGGATAAATTTGTATGGTAGATATTTACTGGACTAATTTCATATGTAAGTTAATTGATTTCCTTTATATCCCGCCATTTTGTTCATTAGGGGAAAATTTAATTAATCTTATATTATAAAGTATTTACTATTTTTTTCTGGTTACAATCTGAGTCCAAGATTGAGAAAATATTTAAAAAATTAACGAAACTACTAAACCACCAAGTTCGATATTTTGACCACCCTATATTCCATTATAAATGATAAATGAAAATAACTATTATAATTATTGTTATGGACTGGTTATGTTTGTCATTTGTAACTAGTTTCTAATGGAATTAAAAGCATTGTCATTAATCACTTTTACAACTAAATGTTACTTTTCAGTCGTGTTCACAAACTAAAATCAGATTAAAATAGAGCTTTATAAAATTGCGAAAATATCAACTTTCTATTTTTTGCGAACATGTTAGTTTAAATTGGCATTGTTCAAATACTGACCGTGTAAATAGTCCGAATTTCCAGTTGGAAAGCGTCTTATAAAAAAGGTATTAAGCTGTCTACTTTTGCCATTTGCATTCTGTTCTAGACGGCCAAAGAATGGTTTCTGCAACAAAACCCACAAAACCTCAATCCACGCCATTTGGGCCTTGATGGATTCCAACTTTACCGACCACATCGCTGACTCTCTCCGTTAAGCTGCTTTGCCGATGGTTCTTACTTCTTGTTTCAGATATTTAAAATTAATTCGCTGGAAATTTAAAGCCATGACACTCCATCGTTTTGTTCGTCGAGAGAAACTATAATTTTAATCCCTAGGCGATTAAAAATGTGTTCAGTCATTGTTCCTTTTGAAAAGGCGTCGAGCGGTGATTAGCTGAATTTTATGAATCATCCTTTGTCATTGTTGGGCAACGAAATGATGTGATTATCGTTTGAGGCGTTTTGCAGGGATCCATTTAACTCTTATAAAGAAATAAGGAAATTCTATTAAATCCTTTATTTTGCCCTTCGCATTCGCCATATTTTCGATAAAGGAATTTTGTCAGAGAACTGAGATATACTAATAAAGTTATTTTATGTTATATGACCAGCACAGAATATTTCAGAAATCCGTATAATCGACAAAAAAATAGATATATAGATATTTGTTACTGTTAAGTTACACAAAAGTGTTTTACACATGTCAAAACTTGCTAATACAAAATAAAATAATTGAGAAAATTAAAATATGAAAATATAAATGTATAAAACTGACATAAACACGATGTAGACGGGCAAGATTTAAAAAACAAAATTTATATAATATACAGAGAAAATAATATAAATACAAGATTAAATGACACCGATATAGGTGTAATTTTAAGAATATTTCAGGAATGTGTAGAGCATGTAAGAATAATATGAACGTAACGCCTATGAACGTAACTCCGAGAAATGCACCACAACTTTGATACAGGGTGTTGAAGTTTCATTAAAATAAGTTTATAATTTAATATTAAAGGGAAGACAAAAGCTATCGTTTTCGAATTTGTCATACAGCCTTACTGTGTAAAGCTGCATTTACATTTCAAGTCAAAATAGTAACCAAACCGTTGGCGTAGATACGGGGTTTATATATCCTTTTTTACAGAAATAAGTAGTACATCACTGGATATTTTTGAAAAAATTGTAAACTGTTAAATTGTGTTTTTGTAAAATTTTGATCAACCAAGCCGTTTCCGATTATTTTGTAGCAATCGCTTAAGATCGTCTTAAAAGACAGCATAAGAAATACTAAGCTGTGCAAAAACAGATACCTGTCAAATAAAGTATGATTGTGAAACAATGACGGCATAGGTCAAAGGGTTTTTTTAAATGGAACACCCTGTAATTTTTTACGTGGTTGGATTCCTACTTCAAATTGCTTTATGCTTGTTGAAGTTTTCGAGAAAATTAATGTTTCTCTTTAACCTTGCGATCATAGTAAAAATTAATACAATTTTATCAAGAATGGCTTTGGAAAAACAAAATGCGGAAAACAATTTAACAATGTGTATAATAAAATGGCCTAAAAAAAGAATTGCGATCATCTAGCAATCTATATTGAGGTTAAATTTTACATATTCTTCTACTGCCAAAGACCTAATAAATTGAACAACATAGATCATTTAAAGACAGATCCTAGGTATATATTGTGTTTCTCAGCCTGATTAGAAAGCCGAATACCTTAACCTCACATATACCATGCTTCATATCGATACCTAAAACTATTGTATACCATTCTTGTCATCTTACAATTTTTAAATATATGTTAAAATCTACATATTACAAATAATCCAGTTTACACATATCTATCATAACAATTTACAACGTCTCTACAAGTTCACCAATCCTAAAAATTATTTAGCAACAATGTATAAAAATTATTTAAACCATCCACATCAGATCTTACATTAACCGTATCTCCCATTTCATTTTATATACATCATTTCTAATAATAAACGTTTTTCTAAATTTTCTTCTGTCTAATATTTTAACGTCATCAAATAAAAATTTACAATTGTCCTCTACTACATGATTAGACAATGCTGTTGTCTGTTTATGTTTTTTGTCTTATTTTGTCCCATTCAAATTATGTTATGTCTGATAGAATCATCGTTTATGTTATTAGTGAATTGTATAGAGAATTTTATTTTGGTTGAAATATAATATCAATTTATATTTAGAAGCCATTAAGGGTCTGGAATGTTTGCGCTCGTA